>BMAW01093998.1:103132-118299 GCA_019974015.1 Nephila pilipes
GTACACAGGTATTCTGGATTAATATTAAAATATGTACACAGGTATTCTGGATTAATATTAAAATATGTTCACAGGTATTTTGGTACATTTGCAGTGGTATTATTAGTTAAATGTTTTTTTAAGATAAATTGTTTGTTTTCTTATTCAAAGTTATTGATAACTTCATAATAGAGAATATAAGGAAAAATTAAAATATAAAACTGCATCATTTTCAAAAAATTATTATAAAAATGTATTAAATATAGGGGAATTAGAGTTTATCTAAATATATTTTCTAAATATGCTTCTAGAAATTATATAGTTATTTAAAGGCAAATCGACTTTGTTTCATATTTTAGCACGTAATAATTGTCTTTTACGATACAATGAAATATAAAATTTGAAACTGTAAGCTAACGAAAATGACCTAAAAATTCAGTGAATCATTTATCATGAAAATTAAATAATACTGCCGAAAGTAATAAATAATAAAAGATCCATCAAATGAAATAGATTTTGTTTTGTAAATATTATTTTTTTTAATTCTTAAATTTTTTAATGCAAGTTTTTATCATTTTTTTTAATGAAAATCTTTCATTTCTCTACTAAGAGGCTAAATAGGCCAACAATGAAGGATTAGTAAACACAAGAATAAAGTTTAATTAAAAATATTAAAGTTTTTATTAGCAAAATTTTAAATACATCAAGTTGTTGGTACTAACATTTAAGAATCTAAGGGGCTGTTGAATTGCTTTTGAATCATTTCAAATATCTGAAAACTATTTAAGTACTATAGAAAATAAATGGTTTCCATTACTTCCTTCACGAACTTACAAATACTTAAATTTACTACGTCTATCGAGAATCATTTAATTTATATTCTTTTCTCCTTACAAACTTTCTCCTTACGCTTTATAATAAGCCTATAACAATATTGATACGAAAAATGCTACCTTTCAAAATATATTAACAAAATGACAAATTCTCTTTCATTCTTCTTCTCTTCTTACTCACAAATAGAAAAAAAAATTCTTTTGATTTTCAAGGCATCTAATTTGAGCTTCAGTTAATACGTCGACCAGAGCTGTTTAACAACATAAATCTTCTGCGCGTTGTTTGTCTTTCAACTATTTGTACCCTTTAATTTATAAGTATTTGTTTTAACATGAGACTTGTTTTGAAACTCAGTCAAGTCAAGCGGCATTTGTAATTAATTATCTTAACTGAGAAAAACATTTAAGAGTATTAAAATAATTAAAGTCACCAGTTTTTCTCACTCCAAGTAAAGCGGATAATTACGGAGATTATTTGACAGTGAATGTTGTTAATATTTCAGATTTTTATTTTACTTTGAAGGAAATAAACTACCAAATATGATTTAATATTGTAGATTGTGATTATGAACTTTTCTTTTTGGATAATTTTATCACATAGAAAGGCCTTTTTATTTGATATTACCTACTAATCATAAGTAAGTAAAACGAAACAATTGAAAACAAAAGTAAGGAAAATTTACTATATACAAAATAAATATATTCAATTTACTGGTGAGAGGAAAATGAATTTAAATTTTATCGCAAAAACTCAGAATTGCTATTTATACTCAAGTATAGAATGCTAGTAGAAATAAATAATCCTATGTTATCTAAACATTATATACCTTATAAGTTTCATTTGTTATAGTAATTGGTTAAACTGAGAAGTATTTACGTTTATCATTAATTAAATCAGTTATACCACTAATATCTTTTAAAAATAAAATAGAGCTTTAAGTAATAATTAAGAATTAAAACATTTTTACACCGCTTTGTTTCAACATTCACATTACTACTCGAATTTTCGAATTAAGAATCTCACGTAAAATTTATAGGAAGATAATATATAGTTATTTTTCTAAACCTTTATGTTTTTATGTATGAACTAATTCTTCTACATTGGGTATTATTAAAAAAGTAATAAGCTGTAAACGCAAAATTATATTACTTGCAATCATATTAAATAATAGTATTAAGCCCATTTTTAAATATGCATACTGAAAGTATTCGTAAATAAAACCAGCTGATTGTATCGGTTCACTTTCATTACAGGTATAATAAAATGCTTTAAAATAGAAATGAACTAAAGGTAGTCTAATAGATTTATAGTCTATTTTATAGTTTTCTTGTATGTGTAATTATAATACTTAATTCTATTATAATAATATTTTTATACTGAGTGTTTTGGAAATCACGAGCAAAATTGTAAGGAGTTATAGAACACATCCAAAAAACAATTTTCACCATGAGTTCGCAGCACCCTATAGATGAAATAAAATACTAAAAACTTTGGCCCTACCATTTGGAATCAAATGTACGTTGACCTGCAATAATGTTCTAATTTACCTCATGTTTAATAAAAATGAAGTTTAACTTGAAATTCTATGTTTTCAATTCACTCTAAAGAATGAAAGCATTAATTCACTTTTTACTAATGGAATAAATAAAAAATAATTTCTTTTAGTATTATTTTTAATAAATTGAATAAATTATATATAAAAATTTTATATGGTTACTGATAAAAAGTTTACTTATTAATAATTTAATGAATTGTGTAATGTTTTTTTTTTTTAATTTTAGGTAGGAAATTATCAATATCTTTACGGTTTTTGGTAAGTATCGTTCTAAAGAAATATTTTCTACTATGGGTAACTAAATTATTTCTACTGGGATTCCAAACTCATCCACTAATAATTTTCATAAAAAAAACAAAGCATGCAACAATGAATTATATTTTGATAGAAAGAAATATTATTCAAATACGCTTTTTTACCCACTTGCTAGCGCTTATTTTATGTTGAAAACAGTTCCGTACAACAGTTCTTCACTTAATTTAAATTTTATCAATTAACATTTTTGTAATCAAATTGCTCTTTGGCATTTCATTTTTTTAAAAGCCCGAAAATTAAAAATTGCATTTTTACTGTGCCATAAAAAAGCATTCATGGGATTTGATTATTTCAATAATTTATTCAAAAAGTTTGGAGTTGAAAAAAAATATTAATGAACGCCAGATTGTTTTTCTTTCAGTTATTAAATTAAATAATGTTTCTTTAATTATTATGCGCAGTTAATAAATTAATCAGTTTTTCTTTCTCATTTTCAGTTTTCTTTAGAAATATTGTGTTACATATTTCTATTTTTTCTTAATGTTATTAAATAACTATTCATTATCAAATTCTATGTGTCAGATTTTCTTAAGTTATGTTTAAATATTAGTGTAGAAGTATATCTTAAAAACTATATTTTGAATTTTAAATAACTCGGAGCAAATTACACATACACATAAAAGACGGTGAAATGTTTTATTTTTCAATCAGTTTCCAGATCATTTCATCGGATATTGAAAGACTCCGCTGCTTTTACTATATTGATGAACTCTCGAACATCATATTGATTTCTGGTGTTTACTTGTACAGTAAAAGCAAGAAACTCTTTGATGGAAAAACTCAATGAAACTAATTTTAATTGACAGCGAGCCACTTCAATTTTACATTTTTAAAAGGCTTCTGTATTGATCTGAATATACCAAACGTAAAGTTTCATTTTCTACAATATGTTTCTTAGAATACGGAGTATGTACTTTATTTTCTTTCCAGTATGATTCGTAGGGTATATTTCCAAAATATAATAGCATTTTTAACAGGAATTTGTCATTAAACTCCATCATTAAACTTCAGATAATTTCAGAGATTATCTGAAAATCGAGCCTAATATTTGATAAAGAGCCAATCCCTCCCTGGGGGATATTTTTCTCTGTATGAAGTAACGGGGGACACCGAAGTGTCGAGTGGTTGCTATCGAGGTAGCGGACGAAAGTGGTTACCGGGGTTGGCTTAGTGGGAGCGAGCTCCCGTTCACCTACCAACCGTGAGGGAGTGCATTGGTAGCGACTAGTAAAGGTCCGTGTACCGGTAGAGCGAGGGGAGTCTTTCGTTTGGCTTGAGGTGGTTGGTAAGGGAAGCACCATCGTTTGTTGGAAAAAATTCGTGTTTGGGTGACGGCTTTTGTGTAGCCGAAACAAATCGGTTACTCGCCGGCCCTTGTGGAGTGTGGAGGATTACAGCTTTGTTGCATCCGAAGAACTAAGTTCTTTGGTTGCTCGCCGGTCCTGTGATGAAGTGAGATTATCTGAAAAGCTAACAATATACTGTGTGGGATTTTTCTTTCATCTACTTCTGAGGAGTCCGAGTTCTGTTCAGGTATTTCCTTATCAGATAGAATTGTGAAATATGTATCATTATTTTCATCATTATCACTGCAAGTTACATCGAATTGATGAACAGGAGTTAAGCATTCAACTATACCATTACATCCTAAATACTCGAAGGCCACGGCGCTGACTTGTGACGTCACAACTTGTAGGGTAACAGAGGTGGAATACAATTATTGGGGTGCATAACCCTCTCGGGCTTTAATCCCCAGTTATAGTAATAGTTGATAGATGAGACAGAACATTTGCATAAAACTTGCCCAGGAGTTAAAAAACAAAAATATTTTAAATGTTAAGATTACATGAAAGAATTAAATTAAGAGCAATGCTTGGTTATTAATTACTAAGAATTAAAAGTTAAAAAAAATTATTCTCTTATTATGATTAAAATTCAGAATTGCATAGGATATCGTCTAATTTAACAAACTTATATTAATAGAGAAAATGTTTGTTTTATGAAGGATTATAGTAAAATAGTTGCGTTGGTAGAAATATGCTGTCTTATTCTTCTTGTCTGGTTAGGTTCTAGTTTCAAAGGCTTTTCTCGCGTAACGAGAGCGTGTGTTCCTATTGGTTGCTAGGTGTGCTCCTATCGGCTGATGTGGATGGATGTCCTTTTGTTGTATACACTCTCAGGAATCAGTGAAAAATTTTTGAAATAGTGAATTTAAAAGGTAAAAAAAGGGGGGAGGTTGATTAATATAGTAGAATTTCTTAAGGTTTGTATTGTAGTTGGTCGTTTCTGATGGGTGTGTACTTTACAATAGCTTGGATAGTTCTATTGGTAGAGTTGTCAATTTTTTGGAAGAATTGTCATGCTAGTTTTTAGTGGAGGTTTTGAGAGATGAGTATTTTATTGAATTTCTGATATCGATATTTCTCATATATCAGCTTGATTTTACTATTGTACGAATTATTGTTGATTGGGATTTTTCTTGAGTATCAAAGGTTGTGTTTGCACAGTGAGACCAAACAGGGCAGACATAAGTAAGGATAGGTCTAACTATCAGTGTATAGATAAGCAGTTTATTACTTCTACTTAACGTAGAATTACGTGCTATAAGGGGGTATAATTCATTAACTTCAAACGTTGTATTGCTTTTTAATTAGTGTAGCGTATTGTTTGAAAGTGAGTTTTTTATGTAACGTTACTCAAAGGTATTTTGTGGACCAGGACCATGAGATTTTACTATTGTCTAAGTAAATGTCAGGTTCTATTTTTCTGTGGTTTATGGAGAAGAAGACGGCCTCTGTCTTCTTCTCCAGAAACCAAAGGGTTCTGTCAGGGCTATTTTCCAAGTAGAGTACCATCCTTTTAGATCCTTGAGGTGGTTGATTAGTGCATGGCCTATGTTTTTTCGGAAGTAGTGTCGGGCTAGTATCGCAGTGTCATCTGCGTATATAGAGAGAGTTGTGTATGGGTGTCTTGGTATGACGTTAACAAAATAGTTAAAAAGGGACGGAGATAAAATTCCGCCTTGCGGGACTCCTACTTCAATATTTCTGGGTGAGGATCTTCAATATTTGGATTCTGTTAAAGTTTTGCTTATAGATTTTTCTGGCTTTTTTTCTCTCTCTGAATAAATTTCTGAGCTGTCTGCCGATAAAAGTCTGTTTGTTAGATTTGATTGTTTTGGATGCTTTTTTATGTGCATTTAAAATGTTGTGTGTTAGTATGAAGATTTGATTTTCTATATTCTCTCCGCTTTGTGCTTTGGGGAGTGTGAATGTTTTGATTGTTGTTTCTAGGATAACTTTTCTGTACATCTACCAATTTGTATTTAGTTTAGGCGAAGGTATTTTGAATTTTTCTTGAGTTTCGAAGTGTATCAGAACTGGGTTATGGTCGCTACACAGATCTGGTAGAGAGTGTATCTGGTAGGGAAAGTCAAAATTCGCTGGAGTGGAAACAAAATTCAATGTTGATGGCGGAGGCTGAGTTATGTCCGTAACGTGTAGGTGTGGGCGGGTTTAAGATCTCTATGCCGTTCTGATCAGCAAATTTTTGATGTGTGTTACTTCTAGATGAATTATATGAGAAGCCCCATCTTGTATGCTTAGCGTTGAGATCTCCACAAATTAATGAAGTCGGCCCTAGATTAAGGATAGTTTTTATATCTACTGGTACATGAATGACTCTGACAGATGGAGGGATATACATGGACGTAATAAGTATTGGGTTTCCATCTGTGAGGCAGAGTGCTACGACAGTTGCTTCTGCACCGTTTAATGGGGGTGTTGGAATTCTGTAGTGTGGGAGAGACTTTTTAATTAAGATAGCAATGCCGCCAAACAACGGTGCCGCAGTGTGATTTGTTGTGGTAGGTCTTTCATTATGGTGAGTGATGTAGTTGGGTATTGAAAATTTCATACCTGGTCACAGATGTGTTTCTTGAATTAAAATTAAATCAGGGGAGTGTTTATCTATAAAGTTCCTTAATTCTATATCTTGGAACTGTACATCTTGGGCATTCCAATATACCAGTTTGAGGCCGAGAAGGGGGAATTTTATTTATTAGTGGAGGGTGGTTCGCGACTACACCCGATATGATGATATTGAGTTGTGTCGAGGTCTTTTTGATCATCTTCAGAGTCATGAGACAGTTTGATGTATCACCCCGTTAGCTTGCAAGCTGTCTTCGGGTATTTCCTATTGATGGCCTGAATGATGATGTTGTAATTTTGGGTAAGACTGAGCATTTCAGGTTGTATCTTGGGTGGCTGGGGGTGGGAGGTCAGCGTCTACCATATTGGGATCAATATGCACCACGTATTAAAGCTATTGCTCGTTATTACTTGATTATTACGATTTAGGTTTAAGTTATCAGATACTACAGCCTTTTTTGCAGTTTTGCTTGGTAATTGGAAGTCATTTGCGTCGATGTCACTTTGGGCTTTAGGACCCTAGTAGTATTGGCTGTGACTGATGCTACATTATTGTTATCATTGATACTGCATGATTCTGCTTTTCGTTTTCTTAGATTTTTAATGTTTAAATTAGCATGTTTAAGGCTGCTTTTAAATGGGCAAGGAGAAACCAAGTTGAACTCATCTGTAACTTTTTTCAGTTATTATTCAACAGTCATGCGTCGCAGCTGCAGTTCTTCGGTTATCTATCCTCCTCTTGAGTTTGGATCAGCATCTTCTACTACGATGAGGCTATTGATGTAGCCAATCCTCAGTTGGAGTATTTGTTCTTGTTTTAGTAGCAGAATCAGAGTGTCGCAAATGCTCTTTGCCGTAGTAATTGGTGCAGTGCTCTCCGGAGTAAAACTCCATAATTTCAGACTTGCTTACTCCTGGAAGTCAACACGAAGAATGTAGGGTATCATAATTCACTATCGTATCCACGCCTACGGAACTCTTCCGATGCATTTTTACTTATTTTCTTCCGTTTATTGTTATTACACTAAACAATCATATACAGCAAATAAGAAAATCTATGTCAATTAATCAAAAAATTGCATTTCATGTACATAAAGCATTCAAGAAAAAATACAGTTTACTTTTTAAATAATAATCACGAGTATTTTATCATCAGTGTATTATTTACTTCAAATGTATTACAATGAACATAAACATTTACTACATTGAAACAAATAAGAATCTTTTATATTTTTATTGTTCTTAGGAAAACAAAAAGTGAAATAAAAATAACTAATGTTCTATATTTTATTGTTAATGTATACACAAAACTGTGCTAATTTCTATGTAATTATTTTCTTAGTTTCATTCAGAACAGTTACAAAAAGAGAAATAAAATTAAAAATATTTTTCAAAACAAAAAATGCAACAAAAATGTATAAACAATAACTTTATTGGTATCATACCCAATTACAAAATAAAACAATTACAGTTAAATAAATTTAAAAGAATATTTTAGGTAAATGATACATACATAACATAAACTTAATGATAAAATCAATTTTCACTATGAATTTTCTAAATCTCAATTTAAATTTTTAATTTTTCTCACATATTCAACATGAAACTTTATTTTAAATTCCTCTAAATCCCTTTATTCAATAAACAAAACGCAGTTTCAGGGTGAAAAAAGCCGATGTCATGTCAAAAAATGTGTTTCCTGTTATGGAGATTAAGAGCCGTTTGTCTCAGATGCTCCAGCATCCTCTTGTCAACCATAAATACATGAAAATAAATATATATACATTAAAAATGGATCCATACATAAAAATAAAGCCACTTATTTAGCTAATAAAGTATGTAGTTTCTTTTTCTTTGTTTCAACTTTTTTAATATTTTCCCCCTACAGTAGTTATTTAATAATGCATTTAAAGAAGTGTCGATAATATGCTTTAAAACTTGCTCAGAAGCATGATCATTGTTGCTCAGTTATAAAATATTTTAGGACAAGTTTCACATTTTGTTTTTCAAAATTTGAAGGACATAAAGCCTTTTTAAAGTTAAACTATAAGCAAACTTTACTAAATTATTGCATTATATGTCATACAGTCGCTTAAGTGTAGAGAAATGTGCTTCTAATAATGGAAACTTATTATGATCTTCAAAATCTGGGAAATAAAAACATTGCTTTGAATTCTTTTTTGAATAATCCAATTATTACGGATACATTTAAATTTGTATAATGAATGAATCAATAACAAAGAATAAAGGATTAGAAGAATTAGAAGAATGGTGATATACAATGCTCAATTTAGAAGGAACGGAAAAGTTGGTCTTTGCTTTTCGATTTATAGAATTATTGTCAGAAACTACGCCTATAACTTTGAATCCTATACCATCAAGTTCCAAGATAGTTTTTTTAACAACAGCAAAAAGTTTCTTTAAGTCAATTTTTTCACCGGCATTATTTAAACTACTTCTTAAAAAAAGAAAGTAGACTTTGAATCGAGAAAAAATATGCTGAAGTGGCTTGTTCTCTATTATATACCATCCAAGAATATTACCTCCCTTAAAAATTCTAAATATAGTTTTAAATGAATTTCATCAAGCATCAGTATTAAAGTTTTGTCAACAGATTTTAGGCAGGTTACTTTTTTATGTTGATCTCTTAGAAAATTTTCTTTTGATTGTTCTGTTTGAGGGTTAGTTTTAAAAGAAGAATAAAATTTTTGTAAAGTTCTGGGATGTGGAATACTGAGATATCCTGAATTTCTCAATACTTTATTCGTATGAGAAGATATTTATTGTAATATACAAAAAAACTATAATTTCAGAGGAATACCTTAAAGAAACTTGTTACTGGTTAAAAATTTGATCGCCAATTAAGAAATGGAGCACAATTTTCTTATCGTTATCAAAATTTGAAAGCATATTTTCTAAGAGATCAACAATAACATCAAATGCTATAGGAAAAAACCTAAGAGCTTTTCATTTGTACTTTGAGAGCCCGCTCATGTAATATTTATGTACAACAATAACATTATTAACTTTTATGGGAAATTTGCACTTATCAAGTGGATCAATTTTTCTCTGACATATGTGCTAGCAAATCTAACTCTGTTTTTTATAACGACAGATGCTTTGATAACAGGAGTTATTGCAGCGTTTAGAAAAATGAAAATTACTTGATTTTTTTTATATACAACAGCTTATATGTCCTGAACTTTTTCTGCCCTTAAGCACTCCACTAATTCCGAAAACGATGTAAACGATTTATTTTTTTCAATCTCTTGTTTGAAATAATGTTCTCTTGTATTGAGAGCTGTAAATGCTTCAATTCTTTTCTGTCTCTGCTCAGGATATTCTTGAATAGGATTTGAAGACATTGAAAAATATTTTGGGCTGTTTAGAATATAGATGGTACAGCAAAGTTTTGCAGACTATAACTTATTAACTAACTTTACAAACACTAGCTTTAATACCAGTTTTCTCGACGTAAACTTCTGTATTTCTTCGTATTGCATCCTCAGCAAAGTGCAATTCATAAATTTAAAATTTAAAAAATAAATTGTTATGCATAGACAGAAATGATTTGTTTGAATTAACAAAATTTGTTCTTTAAACTTGATATTTTTTGTAATTTAGAATGGAACTCTTGTTGGAAGTACCGAAACCATTTTGTTACTACAATAAAAAAAATGGACAACTCTTTTCTAGAAAATTGGAATAAACTTTAGGTTTTTTTTCCTACGAACGAACGAATTTTTTTTCTTATTTTGCCAGCATATGTTTGCTATTAAAGCAGACGCATTTCTTGATTGTGCAAAAAGATGTCTGGAAAATGATACAAAATTATTTGTTTGAAATAGCAAAAACACTATACATTTTTGTTTCAAAAGCGATGTTTGTTTTGGAGGTGTGGACATTTTTTGGAGAATGTGCACATTTTTAAACACATAAGAATTTATTACGGCAGCAAAATATTTATGTGTCAAAGAAGATGCTTCTGTCGTTATATGGAAACAAAAGTGAATTGTCTATTTCTGTTAAAGAAAATGACATAAAAAAAAGAAACAAGTTTATTTTCAAATAGCATATTTTCACTAGACATTTTTTTGTCACATTAACAATGCTTGTTTTGTCCCATTTTTATACTTATAAAATTTTATTACTGTTTCAAAATATTTATTTGATAAACAAAACGCTTCTGTCCTGATAGATAAACAAAAATAAGTTAAATATTTTATTTAAGAAACTGACATGAAAAACAGA
Source organism: Nephila pilipes (assembly GCA_019974015.1). NCBI lineage: Eukaryota > Metazoa > Arthropoda > Arachnida > Araneae > Nephilidae > Nephila > Nephila pilipes. Next base: position 113,996 of record BMAW01093998.1, read on the forward strand.
AAGCGAATATATTTTAAAATGGTGCATCAAACTGTCTATAGTTAAAAGTTATTTGCCCACTTTTAAAATTAAGAAAGTATTACAATTTCCATAAGTAGAATGAAATTAAATAACTAACCTTTGAATAATTTAAAGGGGTGAATTCTTTCCTGCAAATGGCTTTGATCTACCTTTTTTCGAAGCGAGTCATTTTTCGGGAGTCCGAACATTTGTACCGTCACCATGTTAGTACCTTTATAATTGCTTTTGCAGTTGGGTATTGCACACTTGTAGACCATGATTCTTTATTTTAAAACTTAATTTTAAGTTAATCCGAAACAAAATCGATAAAAGGTTAAACAGGAAATGAAAATCTTCTTAAAAAATGCATTTTTTAAAAGAAGCAGAACGACGACGGTTAGTGAAAGGCGTATCTAACTGACGTATTCAAGCCGGTTGACTTTCCCTACTATGTGTGACGTCACAGGCATTTCTCATTTAGTATTTAGGAGGTGTTGACTAAAGCCAGTCTTTTTGAATGAAGTATTGAAAAATATCTGTCAAACACGTGCAATTCTTAATTCTTGAAGAAATATTTCTGACTCGCATTCACTTGCAAAACTTTTTTAAAGAAGAACATGCACGAAATTAATTAAAAAAAAAAAAGAAAGAAAGAAACAGATGCGATAAAAGGATATTATATTAATTGTAGACTCAAATTTCTATGGCAATCTTTTTGACTACTTCAGTTGTTCTAAGTAGAAAATTAACATATGCGTTTTTTATGCAATACTGAAAAAAATGTGATGCCTTTAAAAACTTAAAAATTAAATGAAATCAATAAATTTCAGTGACCTCAAAAAAACTGTTTTAGTTGATCATCAAGACTGCAAAATTTTAAATGATTATCTCAATCGTTTTAGTGTTGACATTTAAATATTCTCTAGCTATATCGAGATTGTCTTACGCAAGTTTTAGTCGAAAGTGATATACATCAAAATGAAATGTTATGCATATCTTGAATAACAATGGGAAGTTTTAGGAACACTAAATAAATTAATACAAAATTTTATTTCAGAAACTTATTTTAAGTTACAATGTTCATGAAAGTTAAAATAATATAATTGAACAAAACTGGGAACAGGAATAAATTGATTAATATATAACTTTAATTCATAATCTAAGAATTATATTTCAAAATGAAATGTTCATTTGTAAAGGGGTACTTTTTTCCCTATTACGGGCGGTTTTCAAATAATGTACAATAAACCTACGTACAGACTGATAAAACACGAGAGTTCTTTTATAATCAGAAACAATGGATGCGCAGTGATATGCTGCTTACCAAAGTAACACTGCTAGTAAAAAATTAAAATTTAACTATGAGTGCGTAAAATATGAAAATCAAAATTTATTTTGGGTATAAAACGTATAACTTTAACTTCAAAGTTTGAGGTTTGAATATTAATTTTTAAAAACTCGTCGTATATTATCATTCAATATACAGAGAATTTTCATTGGAAAATAAATAAATGATATGTATTCGAGAACGAGCCGAAAAATTTATTTTTATGGTGGGACTTGAGGAATATTATAAGTTCTCCTCAATAAGCTAAAGTTTGTTTATCCAACCTTTGCTTTCTTTTCCTTGAAACGAAGTTTATGATTGTATTTATTTTTCTATAGAATTATCAGAAATAAATATTGACATTCTCTTGTTTCACAAAAAAGAAAAGTTTCAAATCTGTTTCGGCATCAGTGCTCACATTTATTGCCGAAGTATTATTTAAAATTAGAGTAAAATATAAATAAAAGTTTCTGTTAGAATCCTCACGCAATCACTTGTATCATAGAAACTAGGATAATTAATATTTGGTATCATTTCATTAAAAAGAAACAGTATTATTTCGTAAAAGGTTTTCTTTTTTCTTTTTGAAAAAATACTTAATTGCATATTATCTAAAATATTATAAATGAAAACCAGAAAATATATTACTTCTAAGCACCTCTATATATTTTGCGTAGTTAATCATTTTTAAACCTTCCAGGGGTATTCTTCCAAGAAAAAGAGTTGGTGAGAGCATTTTTATCATCCATCTGTTTATTAAAAAATATGGATTTTGCTCAATAAAATAATTTTTATAGTTCTAAGTAAAATTCAAATGTGACATATTCAGGTAGTTTTGATGCGATTACGAAGTGTAATATAACAAAATGCAATTCATTAATTAATGTGAATTATGTATATAAAAGAAACAAGAAGATAATTTTTTGAGATTGATTACGAAAAGCGAAAATGCATTTTATGAAGCTTCGTTTTACAAACTATCTCATTAATATTGGTTTTTACTTTGTATGTTGTGTTACGCTCTTTGTTTAATGTTTGAAAAACATTGATAATTTATATTTAAGCAAAATTTTCACAGTAAGTAATAGCTCCTTTATTAAATACAAGAGAGAATATGTGTTACTGTGGATTATATCTAATTAAGAATTTAAGGCAATTTTAAAAATATTATGACTTCATGAAATTATTTTCATAAATAATCTAAATAGTAATTTCACCATCATAAAAAATATAAGAAATAATTTATATTTGATCATAGAAAGGAATAAGATGAGCAGGCTTAGGTTATTGAAAAATTAAACATTTTTGATTTCATTGAAGCTTAACTCTTAAGGATAAAATCTTGAATCACTAAGACAATTGATCTTAAAACAAATTAATAGAGGATTGGAAAATCGTTTCATTCATTTCATTGGATCTACATAGAATCCAATTTTAATTGTCAAAAATATTTTTCATATAAACAAATATTTTAAAATATTTGATGCATGAGTCAGAGAAAAATTTTTTTGGTTAATTTTAATCAAAAAAAGTAATTAATAATACCACGTACGAGATACTAAGAATAAAATGGAGACATTTTGAATGGTATAAGATACTAAAATTTCTTGCAAAATATATTTTAATAACTTTGTTCATTACAAAAAATTATCCCAATTTTTGAAGACCTACTTGGGTTTTTAAAAATCGAAAGCTCTGTAGCTTTGTGACCCATTCCATTTTGTGATTCATCGGTTTCATGACCAGTATTGAGTGAAGTGAAACTCGGTTAAGTGCGACTCTGACAGAAAAAAGAGCCGTAGATTCGACTTATTTCTGGAAGAAAATCGGGCAAGTATTACTTCGTTATTTTGAACAATTATTAAGGATGTGTGTATTATATATTATAAAATTTTATGTGTCACGTTTGATACATTTCAATTTTTATATTAGTGGAATTCGTATTAAGAGTATGTATTTCTAATGTATAGCTAACTCAAAAAATTATTAATCTGTCTCAGTATATCCAATTTATTCTCAATAATGAAAAGCATAAGAGCAGTAAGTACTCATAGCTGACCAAGAAACTCTTAAAGTTTATGACTCGATCGTTTGCTGTCAATACATCATTTTTTACGTTCATGTGTTTGTCCTTCCTTAAGCATTAAACAAGACTTATTGCAGATAGAGTAGTGCTCTTTCTATTCATGTTATCATAAATTTATTCTATTGATAAAAACTTTTTTCATATATTGAGTTGCTTGTATATTTTCTTAGTTAATGCAAATATTTTTTTCTGTCAGTTCTAGGAATATATTATTTTCTTTTTTACATATATTTGCATTTCACATTAATATTGTAAGATATACATTTGTTTGTAATAGTATGAATAAGTATTCGTTTTGAATTTCATTCCCACTTTTTTTAAAAGAAATTGTAGGTAAAATTTATGTTTACATATTAGAAATATCTCTTTTATGAGTTCAAAATCATTTACTTTGCTATTGAATGTTAAAAGTGAAAAAAATATTAATACTTTGAAAATTGCATATTATTTATATATATATATATATATATATATATATATCTTGGTTAAGAACACAAATTATTTCCTACTTAGTGTGCTCTATTATTTTTCCATTCGCAGAATTATTTAATACTGACTTATTAAAATCCAACAAAAAATCTATTTCATCACATTTGAGCTACAAATTCGTAAATATATAGATATTTTTCTTCATAATAGTTAACATATATATATATATATATATATATATATATATACATATAACTTCATGTGAAAATGTCTTAATTGTTAAAAGGTTAGAAAGAAGACTTAACAATATAGTTAACGCATTCACTCCCAGCGTATCATATTTGATACGTTAGAGTTTCCTCACCTGTGCCCAGCGTATCACAACAGACACGCTCCGTGAGTGTCTTCTACGTCCAACGTATCAATAGTGATTCGATTGATGAGAACATTTTATTTGATTTT
>BMAW01093998.1:118309-138889 GCA_019974015.1 Nephila pilipes
TGAGATTTGCAAATTAATGAATGAATCTGATAGTAATGTTTGCGAAAAAATCCAAATCTGTACGTAGCCATTAAATGGGGAAAAAAGACGAAGAAGATGCGCCCTTTGCTCAAAATCTCACTTGAAGAGTCAAAAGTTGACAAAATATGTAAGACATGTGACGTTGGACTATGTGTTGAAGAATTCTTTCTTATAAAAAAAACCAAACAGCAGAATGAGATTCATTTTTTATGTCTTAATATTCCAAGTAATGGTACATCATTACACCATGGACATTTTGTAACAAATGTAAATATATTTTGTATTTTCTTAAATTATATGATTTCTTATGTAATTATATGTATAAAACATACAATTTTCGATTAAATCTTTTTTTTTTCTTCTTTTTAATGCATTTTAAATAATATAAGAAAAACCAAAATATTCTAATGAATAGCCGATTTTAGAGGAATTTTTTTCACGGAATAGTCTTAATATCTAAAATCGTCTAGGCACAGAGTGAAACTCCACGGTAAGAAGCCGCATGGCCAGAGAAGCACTTCTTTTTTCTCCCTCCCGAAGCGATAAAGTTAAGCTTATTTGCAACAGCTGATATGAAATAAATCAATGTTAAAAAAAAATAAGAAGTAATAGTATATAGATGGCAAGGAAGACACCAAATTGCTGTATGATTATATCCCTAAAAAAAGGAAAGAAGAGATTAAATGAAAAGAAGAATCAGTAGAGAAGAGGAGACAAGAGACATTAGCAGAGACGAGGAGAAAGAGAGATTGATTTGAGAATACAAGAATTGAAGCTCAGTTTAACATTAGTCAACGGACACTGAAGGAAAATTTTCGTACACCTAGAACTGAATTGTACAAATTGCTTCATAAATTTGATCTGAATGAGGATATTAGTCTGTGTATAATAATACTCCAGGGCCAATCTAGCATGATATCTGTACCAAAAGAGTTAAGGATTACATATCAGTTGGTTCTACTGGCACAAGAAATGACACAACTAATTACTCGTGTACCCAAGGAGAAAACACTTAATTGTGATACTGGGAAGATCTTGTTACTCACAAGATTCAAATTAATTCCAAAGAAAAATAAGCATGTGTTTATCACTCACCAGGATAATAGTGAAAATACGTAGCTTTATTTTTTGCCAAGAATATAAAACATTCTTTGATGGATGGATCAGGGATATACACGACTAAATCTTTGCCAAGTTACGATATCTGGAAAAGCAAAGAATCAATTCGTCAAAGAGATTGCCGATAGGTTTTAAGAATTTAAGGATTCTAGAGGACATTGAAAACGAAACCATGTTTCTCACTACGGTTTCAAAAACAAGAAGTCAGAGAGTCGAATAAGTTTGTTAATATTAAAAAAATTGAAATCATCATATAAGAACTGAGAATTTTAAATTTGAAGGAAAATACTTTGAGACACATTCGAGAACAGTATTCGAAAGGCTAGAAATTTTTCAAATAAGTTTCCAGATCATTTTAGTAATAAGTATTCATTGATATGAAAGAGTTGAAACAAACAAGACCATTCACCTCTCCAGTACAAAACTGTTCTATAATCCTGCAGCAAGTATTATATATCTGAGAGATATTACACTAGGAGAGAAAATAATATTTTGCAATGTCGATCTTAATAAGGACTTTCGGAAATTTGCTTCATTTATTGTTCCTGATGGACGATATGGATTTAATAAAGTACCATATAGCTTAAGTACAAGTTCAAATGCTTTTCAAAGAGATATTACGATATATTCGGAAATGTTATGAATACAGGAGTAATAATTTTTATGGACGATTTAATAATTCCATCAGTAGATGGAGAAAAATGGTTGAATAAATTATAAGTAGCACTCGAAGTTGCAAATAAATGCGGTCTTGAGTTCCAATTCAAAAAGTGCCGGATTTTGAAACCAAAAGTAGAATTTTTAAGACGTATTGTTAAAACTCTGCTATGCGTCCTTTGCATGCTAATGCACTCTCTGTAAGAAAGTTTATTCAATCAAAAACAGTCTAACAAGTTCAAACAACAATCAAACAATTCCAATAGGGTTACGGTGATGTACTACTCTTAGAGGGCGAAGACCAAAAGTTGCATCTTATCTTCTGCGTATCCCAGAAGACATATACAGAAGAAAAATACAGTAGATATATGTCATCGTAATTGTAGAAGCCCTGAAGAAATTGCGTATTTAATTATTAGGCAAAAAATTCAAAATAGTAAGGTATTGCCAAGAATTCTCAAAAAACACGAGTAAGAAAGACCTAGTCACCTATATTACTTGGGGGGCATTACTGCTCAAAGAATTTACCGATTAGAAATACACCGGCTGATAATGATGAAATAATACACTGACCACGTCAAAGAATGAATCATAGGGATGATTTGATCTCATATCCAGTCATAATACTTAGGGATGATACAATGATCGTTATATTCAAGAAAACTCATTCGAAAGATTAAAATATTAATACATTATAGCTACTCCTAATCAGCAAAAAAATCACAAAAAGTTATGAAAAAAAATAAGATACTATATAAATCGGAAATGTAGGTGAACTCATAGTTGCCCCTTGTGATATACAGACTGAATTAATTAAACTCGAACATGTAAAGCATAATTTCTCAAAATTCAGAACTAAATTTTGGCGAAGCGAGGATTTTTATTCCGAATTGTATTAAACTTACCCAACATGTAATAGTTAACTGTTCTCCTTACTTTCTATCCGATAAAAAGGCAGGGAAAAAAGGAGGGATTTCTAAATTCGATACCTAAAGATAAATCACCTCTAAATACTTATCATGTCAATTTTGTTGGCCCATTGCCATCAACGAATAAAAAGCTATTAGAATCTTCTGGCGGTAGTTGATGCTTTTGCGAAATTTACCTGATTATACCCAGTAAAAACTGTGTCAACAGAAGAAGCTAGAAAAGAAATAGAAGTATGACAAAATATCTTTTGCAACCCCAAACGAATAATAACTGATTGAGGTTCTGCATTCACTCAGAAAAACCTTTTGTGACTATTATACAAAAGAACAAATAAAACATCTGAAAATAACCACTCGAGTTTCAAGAGATAATGGCCGAAACAAGCCACCGCACTCTTATCCCAGTGTTAACAAAGTTATCACTTGATAATGGAACAGAATTGTATCGTTTTGTAGACTGGTTGAAAAGAATAAGGAACAGAACTATCAATCTGAGTTCTAAGTGAGAACTATTTGAACTGTTAAACGCTAATTATAGTAAGGGAGACATAAAGATTAGAGACATACTAAAGGAGGAGATAGAAGAAAAATATCTTGATCAAAGAAAAGGCATCCGTCAAGATTCAAAATAATATACTCTCAAGATTAAGTTAGGGAACTAGAAAACATATAAGAAAAAAGGTTTGCTCTAACGAGGACAATTTGGTGTTTGCCTCAAGCTCAGACCTCAGTTTTTTAGACTTTATCAAGTTACTAAAATTAAACCGAGACATAGACATAAGGTTGAGAAAATATGCGATACCGCATTCCCAAACGAAACTAACACCTCTGCTAATCTGATGAAATAATTCTCCCTGGGTAGACAAAATCAAATAATTTTTTTTTTCTAAAATACAAAATTTATATTACACACACACACATATATATATATATATATATTGTGCATTACTTTATTTAAATTTTATCTCACATGCAATTTTTGGCTTTAAAATACCGTACAATCATTATCATTATCACTTGATAATCGACGTTTGTGACGCTTTCCTAGACTAGAGGGCACCAGGAATCAAACAACTGTTATGCAACTCTCAACTCTTGATACGAGGAGAACTTATTGAGAGCCAGTAGCAGAGGAAGCGGTTCACTGTCATTGGACGTACGATGTGACAATATGACTCTAGTCTGAAATTATATATACACATATGGTTTGTGATGTGACAGTTTGATCAGTAATTAGCGGTAGAAATATACAATATTCTATTAAAATTATAGAACAATATTAATTACATTATTACATTACTAAATTACATTATTTCCATTATTCTAAATTTTTGCTTTTATTTCACTTAGCTTTCTTTTATATATTCCCTGGTTCTTTATTAGATGTTTTTGATTTTGGCTTTAAAATTGTAAAATTTCGATTGTCTAATTCTTTTAATTTTTTTTTTTATTTATTTATTTTCTTTTCCAAATTAATTAATTTTTTTTTATTTATTTATTTTCTTTTCCAAAGCTTCATTTTGGTTTCCAAATTATGTCTGTTTACATTAATTTTTTATTTATTATAGTATTGAATTTAAGATCAGTATTCTTATATTGTTATATGTTGTGATATTTTGTGACTTTTACTTTTGTGAAATGATTATTTTAGATTATAAAATGATTTTAAGAAAACTTAAATTTTTTAACTACAGGAAATTTGAACCAAAAACAAAGAAAAAATTATGCAAGGAAACAATTGAAAAACAGTTCAAAATAACTGAAAGAGTAAAAATCAAATATAAGGGTTGGAAGACAACATTTCAATTCATGAATGTTGCAGAGGATATCTCAGATTAAATAAGTTATAAAATAAATAATTAAGAGTAAATTGTCTTCATTTTCATTAACAAAACGAAATTTATTTCTTTAGGCAACGATGTGCATTCAGATAGGTACACCATAGTACATGATGATCATACGTCACCTCACTAGTCCAAAGTTACATTCGAACAACTTTTGCAAAACAATTCAGCCAAGGATGCCAACAACATTCAAAAAACTAAACTAATTATAACAAGTAACCAATACATGACAAATCTACTTAAAAATAAATCTTTAACTTTGACTTTATATTTAATATGCGCGTGATAATATATGTTCCACTCCCTGATAGAAAATAAAATTGAAGAAAAATAAACTCTTTCGACACAAGAAATTATGTAGTGGCGTGTATCATTAATATGTTTAAGTAAAGAATTTAAATGCAAAGGAAAGAAAAATTAGAAAAAAAAAATGAAACAGTTATAAATTCTGAATATGGCGTTTGGATTAAAAGTCGGTTACAAAATAATTTATAGGTAACCAACAATCCAAACAGAAAAATTTTATAAACAAATCTAGAAACATCATAAATTTAAAAGGAAACATTATGAAAAAATATTGCTATAAAAGCAGAGAGTAAAATATACATATTCATTTTTGGATAAATGGACATACTCGTTATTTCCCTCGAGAACTTTGAAAAAAAATATCTAAATTATCAATCCTTCAAATCAATTAGGTTAAGAAATCTTAAATGAGATACAATGCATAATGATAATTTTCCCACAAATCTCTCGCTTAAAAATCGAAATTCTCTAACCCAAACTTAAACGCTCTTAAAAATCGAAATTCTCTAACCCAAACTTAAACGAGAAATATAGAAATTCCCACTATCAGATTGAAAGAATACTGAAGCAGGAGAAAAATGTAAAGACTTTCACACAATAATCAATGCAAAATGAGAAACAAATTATAGAAATAAATGAATAAAACCCTATAATATATAATATTATGCATCAATTGTTTCTAAAAACTGCATTAGGAAAATTGTTCTTAGAGATCATTTTTTTAAATCTCATCCAAATTAATATAATTATTCTGTATTTTAGTCACAAATCTAGCATTACAAACATATGGTAAATAAATTGTGTTCCTAAAATATTCGAATTTAATGAATACTTCCAAAGGGAAATTTTGTGAATTACACATTTAATAAAAGGTACAATTTATTTTATATATTACTAGATAGCTACTCCATATGTATATAAACAAAACGATTAAATTTGTAAGCAGTTTGGGGGTCTACAGGAATGTGAAATCAGTAAGAATAGCAGCGACCCTTGGGAGCTAAATTGGCCCTTACCTGGTTAGACATGGAATCGAACACGGCTAGGATGACAGAAGAGAGCAACTCATTCCATGCTGTTTCATGTCTATGCCACTGCCGTATTCCTCAGTCATGCTTCAGTCAATTTCTCAACCGAATGAGCTGGAGATAGGTGATAGGCCAGTATCTCAGCAACTCACGATCAGATGTTTTCAATCGGTGGTACATCTGGAGATCATTCAGGATAGGACAACAATCGACTACCCTGTGTATTAAGGAAGGTTAGAACATGGAAAGCAAAATGGGGTCTTGCATTTTCTTGCTGGAAGATGACGTTTGGTTGGACTTGAAGAAAAGGCACATTTACTAGACATAAGATATCAAAATTGTACCCATCTGCGTTCAAATTACCGGTGATCTGACCTAGAGATGTGTGTCGTGTACCCAATGGCTTTCTTAGCCCTCACACCATGTGCAGGGGCCCTATGACTTTATCGGATGCAAGCAGAATCCTCCGAGACTCCAGACACGGATACAACTATCAGAGTACTGCTCGAAGGAACAGGACTCGTTGGAAAAGACGACATTGGGCCACTCATGTATCCACATTTGTCGTTTGTTGCACCATTGTAGCTGACTCTAACAATAATGCGTTGTTAAGGAAAGCCGAAGCAATGGTCATACGGACAATCTATAATGCTGTAAACGTCGTCGCACTGAGCGAGTAGACATTGGTCGCTCTTCAAACATACCAATTTCCTGACTAATGATCCGTAATGTGATTGTACAGTTTGTTTGAGCTGATCTCACAATATGTCTGTCTTCTCAAGCGTTAGTCATACGACGGCTTGCAGTTCCTGCATACGTTCAGTATGACCTTCAGCAACCCATTGATCCCACATTCGCATGACGTGGTTGGATTTCGACCATTGCAATGGGCAATATCACGGAACATTAATCCATACTCTCCATAGACAACGATCCTATATCTATCAAATTCAGACACTTACAGGTAAGCATTTATTTTTATTTGAGACATAATACGTTATTCTGAGTAAAATCTAACCTTTCAAAGCACTTTCCGAATGAGAAATCGATAACACAACATTTCTTTTATGTAGTGCTTCAGATGTCGTTTTAACCTACTGCTTCGTCTAAATGTCCTGAAATACTAGTTAATCATTGGCATATCCCAACCTCTTCTTCCTTTCAAGTGATTTTAACGTTTAAAGTAATTCCTTTCTGTGTTACAATTTCTTATAACATGCATATATATATATATATATATATATATATATATATATATATGCATAATTGCTTTCTAATTGGTTTTTTAATACTATATTTTTATATTTTCTTCTGAAATTTCAGTTGCTGGTATACACGATCATTTAAGCTATTATATGATTATTATTTCAAAATATCAAAAAACAACTGAGGTGCCATATTCTAATATCCAACTTTTCATTCCGTGTTTAGCCTTGCTGAACAGCTGCCACTATGATTAATTTTCAAACAGCGGATTTAGCCTGCATTTTTGTTGTTAGTGTTACGTATTTCTCATAAGTAACATGATTCATGGATTGAAATATTTTTTCCTCTATTCGAAAATGCATGGAATAATTTGTTATCATGACTTTGGTTGTTATTGCATCTATTCAAAAAGCTTTATAAGAAAACACACTCATCAATCTGTAAAAATAAAAATACTAATAAAGCAAATAGATAGTTTCCTATTTAAATATTTTATTATTTTGACAAAAGTTATTTTATTTAATCGATTTTTGTATTGTAAATTATCAATGTTAATTCATTTTGTAATGATATTGATGACATACTACTAACACAAGGCTGAGCAATAATTTATTTTAAAAAAATATAATTTTAGCCTGTAATATCAAGTGATAATTTTTTTAAGTATAATATGACCTGATATTTTTGATGGAATTGAAATTTATACTTAAGTCCTATATTTGGTTTCTTCTTGTGATAAAAAGTTATTTTTTATATAAAAATTTTTTCTTGTCGTGTTTCAGAGTTTTTTGAGAGTGTCGTGTTTCAGATTTGTTTCAGAGTTCTTGATATGCACGAGGGAGTATCACAGAGTCAAAATTATTACAGACAAATAATAGAGATATCTGCGAGTAAAATTTATTTTGTATGTTATTGATCCATTTGTAAATAATTTTGTAAAATACAGTTAGTAATGTACATTTGTTCGTCTTCAGAAATCCAAATAGTGACGTAACCCACAGAATGAAGATAAGTGTTCAAATTGCGGAATTCGACAATTAAGGCTTTCAAAATGTCAAAACACTCAGAGATAAATTTATAATTATGGAAAGTTACTATATTGAGAAATGGTAAGAATAATAAATAAAAATTAAATTCCTACCTCGATCAATTTTATAAAAGGACCTTTTTCTTCAAACTTCGATGAACTTTAAAAAATACCAAATTTTAGAAGAAGGAAATTCTTTTACTGAAAGTTGTGCACCAACATGGTTATTTTTCGATATACTCACCATTTAATGTCAGACATTTCTGGTTTGTCGTAGCGTTGGATGAGTTTTACGATACTCTCGTCGAAACACTTACCCACCCCTTTGATGGATTTGTATTTTATTTCGAAGCTCCTCATTGGTTTGGTAGCTTGGGCCTCCCAACTACCTTTTCCTATCAAGGAAAACATAAAAATCAATCATCAATTGGTCATAAAAGGTAGCATGCCGAATGATCAAATATATCCTATTTAAATGCTCTAGAAGTCGTTGGGTTACAGCATCACTGACAGACTACTCGTTGTCATGAATGACAATAACTTTTTAAGTCAGCATTCCTATTATTTTGTTTTGAATGGCTTTTCTCAGTCTCCTCAATGTTTGATAATATACACTTACATAGATCATAGTATTTGGTTAAAAAAATTGAACAAGCAAGATACAATTATGGTCCCAAAAACTAATAGTCCTAAACTTCCTGCTGTTAAAGATTTGTTCGAATAGATTTGCGTCCCGGTATCCCGGTCCCGTGTATCTTAAATATATGTTCGCCAATCTTGAAATAGTCTACATCAGGCATCAGCAACGTATGGCATATGTGTACCAAATCTGATACGCGATACAATTTTCAGTGGTATTTTACACTACTCTACAAAATGGTCAGATAAAGATAAATCGCCCTCTCTCTCTCTCCTCTCTGCATTTTCTCTCCTATCGTTCAGATAATGTAGTATTGAATATGATTTCAGCCGAAGTAGAATGTAAATTGATACACGTCGTCCGCTGTATGTTACTTTTAACTTTACGACACGTTCTTTGTTTTACTGTGAAAGCTTTATATTAATAGTTTAAATATTATTGTACCAAATTTTCACTAAAAAAAAAGTTTGATGTCTTGGGTTTTCAAGACTTTGAATGAATTTAAATGGATTCATTCCACATAAGGATTGGGCTGTTTGTGTATTAAGTCGCAGAAACGTCACATGTAACCCGTCAAGTGAAAACAAAACATTTTCAAATTTAAAAACAGTCCACATTTAACAATTCTGACGAGAAATAGGAAGTTATAAAAATACTTTTTACTTGATAGAAGAAACAAGTTATATATTTTTGTCCAACAATTGGAATCAAACCTTTAAAGAATCCGAATGTAATTTTGTACTTGTTCATTGTGTAGTTGCAAAAGGCAAACCTATCATCTATGATGGATATATATTAAGTAACACAGTTTTAAAAATTGTTGAAATATTGTTCAGTGATTTACGAGATCAACGTACAATATTATCCTGAATTAAATTATTATCGACTTCTATGAGAACTATTAAAAGACGAAAAACTCAAAAGGTTGAAAATGTTATAATAACACTTAATTCTGGGTTACAAATAATGTTCCATTTGGCGTTGCTTTGATGAAATTGCCAATGTGAATCATGTTGTGTGCCTTGCATTAATTGCGCGATATTGTGATAAAGGTTAAGTTGAAGAATTATAGAGCTCTATTCCTCTATCTAGAACAGCTAAGGGATTGGATATACTTCCTGCATTTATAAATTATTTTGTAAGTGAAACCATTAATATAAGTACACTGATGTTCAAAATTAAGAGATTTTGCATATTTTGTAGAATTTCATGAAAAAAGTTGAAGGAAATATAAAAATACTGTTAAGAAACAAAGATGCAAATCTTGTTCGTTGAAAACAAAAGGGTATAACAGGTCAATTGAGAGGTCCCCGGCCTACCATAGTAAAACGCATTTTTTTGGCATAATTAGTTTTTTTTATTCAACATAATTCCCTTCAAGTGTGATACATTGATTATAGAGACCCTCCAAATTTTCGATACCATTTTTGTAGTACGATTTGTCCTTTGCTTCAAATTAGGCCTCAGCTTCGGCGATCACCTCTTCATTCGAAGAAAATTTCTTCCCAGCGAGCATTCTTTTGAGATCTGAGAACAGGAAATAGTCGCTGGGGGACAGGTCTGGAGAATACAGTGGATGAGGAAACAATTCGAAGCCCAATTCATGGATTTTTGCCATCGTTTTCACTGACATGTGACGCGGTGTATTGTCTTGGGGAAACAGCACTTTCTTTTTCTTCAAATGCGGCAGTTTTTCGGAGATTTCTTCCTTCAAACGGTCCAATAACGCTATGTAATAGTCGCTGTTGATGATCCTCCCTTTTTCAAGGTAGTCAATCAAAATTACTCCATGCGCATCCGAAAATACAGACGCCATAACTTTGCCAGCCGACTGTTGCGTTTTCCCACGCTTTGGAGCGGGTTCATCGTGTGCAGTCCACTCGGATGACTGTCGATTGGACTTCGGAGTGAAATGATGCAGCCATGTTTCATCCATTGTCACATATCGACGCAAAAACTCGGGTTTAATACGCTTGATCATCTTCAAACACTGCTCCGAATCATCAACTCGTCGTTGTTTTTGGTCAAAAGTGAGCTTGCGCGGCACCCACTTTGCACAGAGCTTTCTCATACCCAAATATTCGTGAATGATATGATATACACGTTCAGTTGAAATCTTTAGAGTGTCTACTATATCATTCAATTTCAATTTACGGTCATTCAAAATCATTTTGTGGATTTTCTTAAAGTTTTCGTCGGTAACAACCTCTTTTGGGCGTCCACTGCGTTCACCGTCTTCGGTGCTCATTTCACCACGTCTAAACTTAACATACCTGATACTTGATGGTTGATTTTCCTGGGGCAGTGTCCGGAAACTTGGCATAAAGCCAAGTTTTTGCTTCAAATGTGATTTTCCCTTCAAAGAGCAATATTTAATCAACACGTGAAATTCCTTTTTATCCATTTTTTTCACAATAACGAATGTTTCTTCACTCAAAATGCTATAATTCACAAACTAATGATCCGACAGCTGTCAAATTTATACACGCATCTTTTGAGGGTTAGGTCTAGCTAAAACACATATGGATTTAATTCTAGTACCGCCATCTATATTACAGTTTTACAAGTATTAAATTCGTCTGAATTGTTCTTTATTGACAGTGGTTTTTTCCATTACTACCTTTGCCAAGAAAGGGCAGTTAAACTTTACATTTAATCTCGTTCCTAACATCCTCCCCACCCTGTTCAATCTCGAGAGGGATGACCAGTTGTACAGGGCGGGTTACATTTCTTCATTAACTCTCAGCTCGCAGGATCTTATCTTCCCGTCGCGTCCCTGATGTAGGTTCATCACTCTAGTTTTCTTCCACATGTGGCGTGGTCGGAAGTCTTTTTGCAGAAGCACAATATCTCCAACTCGGATGTTAATGGCACTGTCCTTGTTTCGAACTTGATGGAAGGATCGTAGTTGAAGAATATATTCTTTCGACCATTTTTTCCAAAAACAGTCGAGTAAGTCCTGCTGCTGCTTGTAGATTTTATTAAGCCTTGTGTTTTCTAGACTGGATGGAATGGCTGTTAGTTTTCGTCCCGTCAAGAAATGAGCTGGTGTTAAAGCTGCTGAGTTGCTGGTCTTCGTATATTAATTGTCGACTATTCAGAGCGGCTTCTATTCCAATGAGGACAGTGGACAGACTTTCCTCGTCTAGAAGGGCTCGTCCGAGTACCATTCGCGGACATTGTTTGACAATACCTATTAGGCGCTCGCACCAGTCTCCCCACCAAGCCGCGCGTGGGGCAATGAAACGCCATGTTATGCCATTTTGGGCATAATATTGTTGAGTTTTTGCTGATGATAGAGTTTGCCATAACAGGATCATTTCCTTATTTGCTGCATGAAAGGTAGTGGCATTGTCTGTGCAGATTGTGTTGGGCAATCATCTGCGACCAACAAATCGCTGTAGTGCTGAGAGAAATTTGTCGGTGGTGAGATCTGACACGACTTCAATGTGCAATGCACGTGTTGTTGCACAAGTAAATAGTGCTATGTAGGCTGTGTCTCTTGGTTTCAAACAGCGGATATTTACAGGTCCAGCAAAATCAATCCCTGTGATAGTAAATGGAGCAGTTGGTACAACCCTTTCAGAAGGTAGAGGAGCTTCGATTTGCATTCCGCATTTCTCTTTGAAAAGCTTACAAGGTAGGCATTTGTGAAGAGCTTTCTTTATTGCTTGACGTGCTTTTAAGATCCAGAAGGTAGTACGTAACTTGGAGAGAACAATACGCACACCTAAATGATGGAGACGTATGTGAGTATGCTGGATCAAAAGATGGACAAAAAGGTGATTTCCATCGAGTATTAAGGGATGTTGAGTATCAAAAGGAATGTCAGAGAACTATAATCTTCCTCCAAGACGCAAATAATCATCTTTGAGAAAGGGGTTGAAACAAGAAATTTTGGATTTTTTTTGTAAAGGACGTCCCTCTTTTAAGGCATTAATTTCTTCTGAAAAGCATTGACGTTGCACAGTTTGTATCCAATAATCCTTAGCCTTCTCTATTTCATTACAATTCAGTTCGTGAATGATACGTAGGTATGATTTACAATTGTGCACAAAACGTAGAATCCAGGCAGTCACACGAAGAAGTTTTGTATAGGAACTGTAACGAGATATATCTATAATGGGTTCTGTGGTTGCAACGTAAAAGGATCGAGACTCAATTTTCCGTGATTCAACTTCGACTGAAGGCTGTGAATGTGACGGAAAATCTTTGGTGGGCCAAGCATCTGAATCATGATTTAACCATTTTGGGCCATGCCATCAAGATTCCAAAGATGGTAGCTTAGATGGGAAGGTACCATGAGTAAGATGTACCTGTATAGTGTCGCCATTGTGAAGGAGTAGTGTATTAAAGGATTTCTGTTGTTCTGTTGCAAACAAATGTTTTCCAATGGTTGGGATCTCACTTTATCCAACTTAAAGCTGCCGTTGAATCGCTCCATAGCACGGCTGTGTATGAGTGCATGTTCGTTTCTCTGTAAAAGTATTGAAGTAGGCGAGTTCCTAGTAATGCGGCTAACAATTCATGTCGCAGAAGAGTGATTTTTTTTCACTCGGGCCAGTTTACTTCGACTGCATATTAGATTGGCCTCCGTAAAATTGTTAACTGTGTGACGCGCGTACAAACAAGAACCATATGCACGTTCAGAAGCATCGCAAAACACATGATGGTGAAGTTTTAGAAAACCCAATCCATCTTGGGATGCGTATATCCTTCAGACACTGTAACTGATTTATCCACTTATGCCATTGTTGTGCTACAGCTGGCGGTAATAATTCATCCCATTTAATTCCACTAAGCCACGTATCCTGGAATAAAATCTTCACAATGACAGTAACTGGAGCGAATAGGCATAAGGGATCGTAAAATTTTGACATCAGCTTCAGTAGTAAACGCTTTGTTACTGGTTCTTTAGATGCTTCGACAATCTTAGCCTGCACATCAATTTGAAAAACATCTTTGTCAGTATCCCATTTAACACCTACAACCTGCGTAATCTCTTTTGTCATTGTGTTCGTATCTGCGGTTATACTAATCCCCTCAACTAATCTTTTTGCTTCTACATCCAAATAATCCCGTAAAAACACATTTGTCAATCTGCGGTAAACTTTCATTTTTATCAATACTATTTTCAAAACGCTCCCAAAAACTGTGAAATTCTTCAATTTCGCCATAAAAAGTATTTATATTTACTGTAGGTAACCTTACCGTAACATTTGGCTGCAAAGCGTAATGTATGCTGTCTGATGTTGGCAAGCTGCCAATTCTGCTACAAGGCAAAATGGCCGCGCTTGTATTAGCTTTCTTTTTAGAATTAAACAATAGTAAATGGGCATTTTCTGAGTATTTTTCGCATTCTATGATGTCTTCGCTATATTTCTGATCATTTAAAAAATCGTGTATTTCATCATCAGCCAAGGTTAATTCGTTAAGTTTGATTTGTAAGCGTTCAGCGTTAAATTATATATAGGCTTGTGTACTATTCGAATCATTTAATTTTGTCGACAGCTTCGTAATGGCGGTGCGAAGCGTTGTTCGCTTCCGTTTCAGAATAGAAAGTTTTTCTGTTGTACTCATCGTAATTCGGGTTCGTAACGATTAAAGTAATAAAGCAAATAAAGTATGACTCACCCGAGTATGTTCGGCACCAGATATTACAGTTTTGCAAGTATTAAATTAGTCTGAATTGATCTTTATTGACAGAGGTTTTTTCCATTACTACAGTTGCCAAGAAAGGGCAGTTAAACTTTACATTTAATCTCGTTCCCAACAATCTATGTGTCAGGTCGGGGACTTTTCAATTGACCTTTTAGGTGTAGAGGGGCGGAACTAGTCGAAAAATTGGATTTATAAGAGTGCGCGCTAAAATCCACTTTTCGTTCGGTAGCTCCTTTCGCTCAATTTCTTGGTGTTTTTTACATCAATCGCTTAAATTAAAGTTCTTCTGTAAAAGTGAGTAACGACCAACGTTTAGACTATAAAATGAGGTGGTGAATTGTGGGTAGGCTAGAAACAGGCCAATCCAGATTTGCAGAGAATTTGATTTAATGCCCATCGGCGTGTCCAACTTATGGAAACTGTTTAAGGATTCCGGATCCATCGGGAGAAAGCCTGGGAAAGGTCGTCCAAGAGCCTTGATGGCTATAGAAGATCACCATTTGTCCATTACGATGAGGAGTAAAAAAATGCTACAGCTTCTAAGGTTTTTCATGAGTTGTATACAACTCATGAAAACCGGTCAACCTCAATAACTCGGTTTCAAGGGTAACTGTTTCCAGAAAACTTCAGGAGAGAGGGCTGTTTGCAAGCAAGCCTGTAGTTTGCGTCCCGCTCAGTTCTGCGAACAGGAGAGTCCACTTAAAATGATGCAGAATCATACATATTGGAGCATGAATCATTCTGTGATCGTACTCTTCACTGAAGAGTCCCAGTACAGCCCAATCAGTGATTCTCCTCGTACTTTTATTTGAATCGAAATAGAGACCCGCTACTTGCTCTCCAATGTCCGAGAAATCACGATTAAGGCAGCAGATACTTGATGGTCTGGGCAGGCATCATTTTGGATGACCGCCCACACCTCCATGTCTTTGAAAGAGGCACTGTGACTCTTTCGAGGAATATGGAAGATGTCTTGAAGCCCTATACCCGTCTTTTCAGGGATTCAATTGGTCCTGATTTCCTTCTAATGGATGACAACGTAAAGTTACATAGAGCTTAGCTGGTCGATGAATTTTTGTAAAGTGAGGATATTCTCCAGATGAATTGGCCATCCAGATATCCAGACTTCAGTCCTATATAGCATACATGGGACGCTTTGCGGAGGGCAATTGTAACTCGCACAACCCTTCCGAAAACCATTCAACACCCGAAAACAGTGTTGCTGAACGAGTGGTACCAATTGCCACAGGAACTCATATGCTTCCTAATTTCCAGCATAAAATCATGTTGCGAGATCTATATATCTGTAAGAAGGGACCGTACTTCCAATTAATCAATTTTTTGTTCTATTCTGCAACTGCTGTTTCATACCTTGTGACTTCAATGAGTGTTACGCACGATAATGCTTTTGTATTATAGCTGTGGATTGGTTATTTTTTAGTATTATATAAATCCTGTGTACACTCCAGATTTCATTAAAATCTGTTTAGTAGTGCTAGAAATAATCGACCAAATCGGAAAATTCTCTTAATTTTGAACACCAGTGTAAAATATTTTGTGTCACTATTGAAGGTGTTCCTACAATAGTTGGTAAAGAAAGAGGATTTGTCAAGTTACTTTAACTGATATTAGACATAACATATTGAAAGTCCATTACATAATATATATCAGCGAAGTTTAAATGCGAAAACGTCTTCACAGCCCATAGTTTCTGTAACGAACACTGTTGTTAATATAGTTAATTTCACAGTGTGTCGTCCTTCGTTCGTACACAGGTAATTTAAATTTCTTTTAGAAGAAATGGTAAAATGAACACGTTGATCTCCTTTTATACACTCATATCCTTTTTCTTAATGAGAAGGAACAACAGTTCAACGAATTGACCGATAAAGAATGGATATGCAAATTAATTTTTCTGGCCGATGTAACTAAACATCTTAATAAACTAAACTTATGATTGCAAAAATGGCCAAACAGTGCTCGAACGTTTGAATATTGAAAAGACTTTACTACAAAATTAGATATATTTTCCAGTAATATTAATATTAGTACCTACAAAAACTTCCCAAATGTTAAAACGCTGACAAATACATCGATCACATACAAAGATAAATTTAAAACCTACGTTGAAGTACTTAATTAGAAATTTTCTGAAGGATGCAAACACTTTGAACCTGTATGCCTATATTTTTCTTCCTAATAATACCATTTTTTTAATAAATGCATTAATAATCCCATTCTATTTGTTAATTTTTGAGTGAATAGAAGTTGTTAATTTTGAAGTGGGACGTATTTAACTAACAATTTCAGAGTAATGGAAAGGAAAATGTACGGAATTACGAAAAATCTGAAAGATAACTAACGATACATCGACAGATTTTTTTGAATTCTTGGATGTCATTTCATGAGAGATTTATTTTAAGAAAACTGTATGAGTTCTACTTTTGGCTTTTGGTTCTATTTATCTACGTAAACAAATCATTTATTATATGAAGAATAGTTTGTTCCACAAAGAAGTTGTTTAACAACTGAACATTTAAATAGTTTTAAATTAAATGTCACAAACTATACCCTGATATTGCGATATTAAGTAGAGCAGTGCAGGAACAATGTTAACATTAAATTATTATTTTTTTTATTTCCCTATATTGAAGGAATACTTATATTTTATGTTGTTTATTTTTCATTTTAATAATTATGTTAAAAATACGCATTATGAATAATATATGTACAATTTAAATTTTTTATTTATATTGAAGAAATTTTTATATCTTATGTTGTTTGTTCTTATGTTATAAATAGCTTTAAATGATGAATAATTATTATGTAATAAAACTCCAAATCTCACTTCTTGACTTCTATTCCTTAATTCTGCATGCAATGTCGTGAATCGAATTGTTTCAAATATATTCTACTGTACGGTATCCTGAATCATATTGGTAGATTAGTGTGGCACACCACAGATGCAAGATTACCAATACATAATCTACACTATTCACGCACAACATTACTCAGACTTGTACAGTGATTATCCTATACTCGGCTCATTTATTGGTGAATTTCAACTGCATTCCCCCCTTCTACCTTAAGAAAGGGATTAACACAACGCAACTCGACCCAGGAGGGAGCATCAAATTTAAATCTGTGTTCACATGCCTACAGTTCTGAAATGGGGAGGAAAGATTTGATTTTGCAACAGGAAACAATTAGAGATATACTCACTCATTTACTACTCCTACGGAATTTACTATCCTTACCATTTAACTGGTTGTTAAGAAACTCAATCAAATGTTCAAAAAAGGAAAACGAAATTTGTAATAATTAAAATTTCATGATGAAGTGGGAAAATAATCAAAGTTTTACGATACTGCTAGTTATTTCAACCTACGGCTCCTCATACAAAGAAATCGACTTAAATAGCTACAATTTACAAAATTGGTTAAGTAAGGATAATTCATATTCAAAATAAATTTTATCCACATATCATATCTCAGTAACTTGACGAGATTTCCTTATGTATATATATATATATATATATATACATGCGTGTGTGTGTATATTACACAGAAAAAAATTGAAAAATATTTGTAAAATAAAATTTATTTAAACCTTAAATTTTCCAGAAAATACAAAAAAACATAAAATAATAAAAATTGTAAGAAACTTTAGATTGTTAAGCTGGATTATTCTAGATTGATAGATTTAAATATCCCCTTCAAAAAACATATATTTAAAAATAGGTCATAACATAACACGAAAAATGTAAATTGATTGAAAATTCTGAAAATTTTAAAATCCATAAGATATAATTAAAAACTCGACAAAATACAAAAAACATTTTTAAAAATAAAAGCTAAAAAAAATCAAAAACTAAATTAAAGAGCTTAAGAGAAAAATAAAGATTTTTCAAGTATTACACTTCACGAGTATTAATATCGCTTACAGAAATGCAAAAAAAAAGTAAATAAACAAACTTGTAAATTTACATAACATAAGAAAATCAAATTTTAAAAAGACATTTACTCACTTGAAATGCTCATTAATGATTAATTTCAAGTCCAAAAATACTTGGAAAAGCATAGAAATTAGTCAAAAATCTGCTGCATATATAAAAACCTTAGCATCTTCCCAAGTTGAAAAACTATTTTTAAAAGTTGCTGAAATGCAAACAATAATTTCTAAAAAAAAGCTATTTTTAAATGTTTCTTGAATTCCCCCACTAAATTCTAGAAAATACAAGTCAAACTCATAAGCCCCCACAACTTCCCGAGACTAACATTAAGTCCCGAGACTAACATTAAAAACAACATTTTTTTTTGCAAAATTTTTTTTTTATTCATCAACATAATCACATTTTAGGGTCATACAATCGTTCCAACGCTTTTCCAATTTTTCAATACCATGTTTATAAAAAAATTATCTTTCGCTTCAAAATAAGCTTCAGTTTCAGCAATGACCTCCTCATTTGAGCCAAATCTTTTTCCCTGGAGCATTTTTTTAAGATCAGCAAAGAGCCAGTAGTCACTGGGGGCTAAATCTGGCGAGTATGGGGGGGTGGGGAAGCAGATCAAAGCCCAATTCATTCAATTTTGCCATTGTTTTCATCGACTTGTGGCAGGGTGCATTGTCTTGGTGAAAAAGGATTTTTTTTCTCTGCATGTGCGGTCGTTTTTTTTTGCAATTTCCCCCTTCAAACGCACCAGCAAGTCAATATAATAATCACTGTTGATCGATTTACCTTTTTCGAGGTAGTCAATGAAATTCACGCCATGCGTATCCCAAAAAACTGACGCCATGACTTTGCCAGCTGACTGCTGCGTTTTTGGACGCTTCGGACGGCTTTCGCCAGCTGTGCGCCACTCAGATGACTCCCGCTTCGACTCTGGAGTGTAGTGATGTATCCATGTTTCATCCATGGTCACGTAACGTCGCAAGAAATCTTTTTTGTTGTGAGTAAATAGCGATAAACAGCTTTCTGAATCATCGACTCGTTGCTGTTTTTGTTCCATCGAAAGCAATCGCGGCACCCACTTGGAAAAAACCTTTTTCTTGCTCAATTTTTCATGAAGGATAGTAAATACACTTCCATATGATATCTGTGTCATCTCAGCAATCTCACGGAGCTTCACTTTTCGATCTTTCATTATAATTTTTGTCACTTCACTCACATTTTCCGGTGTAACGGCTTCCACAGGTCTACCCGAGCGTTCCGCGTCATTTGTGTCGGTACGACCACGTTTTAACTCGGCAAACCACCAACAAATCGTTGCTTTTGATGGACAAGAGTCCGGGTAACATTTTTCAATCCATTGTTTCGCTTGCACGGTGTTTTTACACATTAAAAAACAATGTTTTATCAGAACACGAAACTCGGTTTTTTCCATTTTTTAAACAAACTACAAAACGACTTTACTCCAACCTCGATAACTCAGCTGTTTCTGGTCCGATCGACTTAAAATTTTGACACGTTTCAAGCAAAGGTTAGTACTCTAGAAAGACCTGGTTATTGGTTTACTACGAGCGCCATCTCTGGGTTAGTCTCGGAACTTATTGATCCATGTGTTATATATATACTGCTCAAAACAATTAATTGATATTGAGGTTTTGGGTAGATTAAGGGGCTGGAGATTTGTTTATATGATAGATAGATGATCGACAGACGTGGTAAGCTATATAAGAAAAAAAATCAGTTTAGCAGAAACAAAAGCATTTTACTTAGCATTTGGACACAGAAGTAAAAAAACACAATTTGTACATTCGCGAAAAACCAAATTAAAAAGAGTATTTACTTGAAAGAAGAAAGTTTTTAGTAGGGGGTATGGTTTCCCCGGACGGCCATCAACGCCTTTGAGGCATGGAGTCAATGAGGCTATTTAAGAGAAGCTGGGATATTCTATCCCACCCTTCCAGAAAAGCTCATTCCAGTTCTTGGAGAGTTCGTGGGGGTGGTAAGCGGCCAACAACTCGTCGGCCTAGAAAGTCCTAAACGTGTTCTATTGGGTTCAGGTCCGGAGAACATGCTGGCCATTCCATGCGTACAATTCCCTCCTCGAGAAAGAAATCACCCACTAAGTTGGCACGATGTGGCCTGCAGTTGTCGTCCATTAAGATGAAGTCATGTCCAATTGCTGCAGCGTACGGG
>BMAW01093998.1:148866-213147 GCA_019974015.1 Nephila pilipes
GTTGGCACGATGTGGCCTGCAGTTGTCGTCCATTAAGATGAAGTCATCTCCAATTGCTGCAGCGTACGGGACTACAATAGATCTTATAAATATATCGGCTCTTATCCCCATATAGGATCTCATCCCTATATCGGCGATTTGTGAGAGCTTCATTTCGAATGATGTAGAGATCGATGCACCTATCAATGGAGATGCCAGCATAGATCATCACTCCACCTCCGCCAAATCTGAAACTTTCAAGCACGAACGCAGGATTGTTTCTAGCGCCACGTTCCCTCCAGATAAAAAATACACCTATCACCAGGATAAACAGAAAAATATGACTCTTCAGAGAAAAGAACATTGCGCCATTCCTTTCTCCTCCAGTTCACATGCTCTGTTGCCTACTCCCTATGGGCGCGACGGTGCCTTGCTCTTAGTGTAACACATACCATTGGTCGGGGAGCATACAGTCCTACAGATTGGAGCCATTTTCGGACAGTTTGAGTCGAAATTGTGGTTCCAGTAGTCGAGCGAAGGTGTTGCTGAAGAAGAGTGGCATTCATATTTCGGTGTCTTCAAACCGTTAGTGTTAAATATCTATCTTCATTGGGTGTTGTTGCACGTCTTCGACCTTGCCCTGGTCTTCGGCCTGCACTTCCAGCCTCCAAGAAACGGTTCCAGATTTTGGAAATCACACTTCATGCAACTCCAGTAGTTTCTGCTACTTAGGCTTGTGTTTGACCCCCCTCTAACCGTCCAACAATTCTCCAGGCTTCTGAATCAGTTAATGTCTTCGCTGAGACAACACAATCATCGAAACAACACACTTATTGAATGTCGATCATTCTTTTCCGCGTTATCTTTTGTTAAGTTGAAAGGCAAATTTCATTCGCTGCCTCTAAAAGGTCGTTTTTGACATCAGACTCAAGATTTGCATACTCCGAAGTTTGAAAATGAGAAAAATTTTCATTTGTGACTCTCTTCTTCCATGTTCTGCAAAAAAAATTTCGCTTATACCGTTATTTTATATAAGACTTAAAATATCCTTTAATCGTTTTGAGCAGTATATATATATATATATATATATATATATGAATTAAAACTTTAGGATACACCTATATATAATCTAAAATTACTTAATTTTTCAACTTACGAATAAGGCACAATTTACATGTAATTAACCATATGAATTAAAAGAAACCGTAGTAATGGTGTCCCATAAGTGGAGGCTAATAGGTTCCCTACATGATAAAACTTCAGTAAACTGATAGGTTACCTTAAGGCACCCGACTAGGTTCGAAGACCAATCTTTTAAGAAATGCTTTTGAGAAGAGTATTTTAGTGACAAATGATAAAAATAGACTCAAAAAGCAATACAATTATATTTATATACATATAAAATCTCTAGTTTTGAAAAGTTTTCTAGTTTTGATTTGAATCTCTAGTTTTGTTTTTTAATGAAATTTCAGCAAAATTTACAACGTTAAGAAAAACAGTATAATTAAATAAATAATAGACATAATGGATTTTTATTTCATACATATACTTCTCACTACCTGTAAAGTGTAACTGAATGCAGAATAACAATGAATTTCAAAAATAAATATTTTATAAGGATTCGAAGTTGATGTTTATGATTTTTCATCAAAAGTACTATATGTTTTGTACGGAAAAAGACTGTGAAATATGACTAAATGTAACTATCTCAAAACCTGCGGTCTATTACACTTCTAAGGACTTATTAAATATGTGTACCAAATTTTATTGAATTTAGTTCCAATGCTTTGGAGATATCACGTTTTTCCAGCATGACTTTTTGTGAAAAATTCATTCTTCAAAAAACACATTTAAAAATATATTCATTTGTTACTTAAAGTTAATATTACAGAAATAACATAAAATTCTCCAGTTTTATATGTCATACTTTCCTAATCTGCAGTATTGATGGTTCTTTTTTTTCTAATGGACCTAAGCCCTCTTGTGGAAGTTTTTGTTAATGGTAGTGAGAGCTTTTCTTAATTCCTCGAAACACATCTGACATGGATTACAGGGAAATTTTCAAAAATTGACAATCAGTAAAGTTTTATAATGACAAACAATAGAAACAGACTTATAATATCAAAAACATTTAAATTTATATAAATATCTATATATATATAAGCGAAATACCACTGACTGACTCATCACGATATCTCTAAAACTATACAACCGATTGACTTGAAATTTGGTACAGTTACTCATTTTGCAATGTAGACGCTCACTAAGAACGGATTTTATGGAATTCTTAACCAAAATGTAGTTATCATCGGTTAATCTTTTCTTACCCAACAGTTATGTCATTTTGGCGACTTTATCGCGAAAAATTACATGACCAACGCCAAACGGAATATATTTTTTTAAATGTATACTGTGTATCGCTACCAATTAAGTTTACTTGCAAGATTTGCGCGTGCGAAATGGAAAAATACCAAATAATTTAATATTGAAGCGCTGATGGATGATTGGCAAGATTTTGGAGAAGAGGCTCTTTTTTGCAAAATATCACCAAATATCTTCCACCGCCAAGTAGAAGCATTTCAATGACCTTGCATTGTGAATTTTAAAAAGCTATACTATGGTAACCCCAGCTGATTTCGCTCGCCAGCTGATTTCGGTTTTGCTGAGCAAACGATAATTTTTATTGTTGTGGAACCTAGGCAAAGTTTTAAATTTATGAGAAAAGTATTTTATTATTAATAATGATTGATAAACTACATTTGTAAATCTAAACGCAATCTAACCAAGTTATTGAAGTTGGCTTTTAACAAATGAATAACAACGGTATGTTATTCATGTCATTAATAAAAAAAATAAGTAGCTATCAAAATATTTATTTTGATGTATGCATTAATTGTAACCTAATGTAAATATCATGCAAAAGTTTTGTTTCTGTATTTTGGTAATTTTTAGTTTTTGTTTTCTAGGAAATAAACATTTTTCATTTTTTAAAATGGCTGGATATTTTATTGTTTTCAGAATACAGAATTATTTTTAATGCTATGATTTTTAAGAGCTATTCTGTCTATTCAATTGCAGTTCCAGATATGCTGCTACCGTAAGAGTTATCCTTTTGCAAAAAGGATCACGTAATACGGGTGACTTTTTGCTAAAATTTTTTATTATACTTCCTTTTTTGTTAGTATTTTTTGTTGAATTTTAAAATAATTTGATTTAAAAAAGTTAATTTCGGTTATATTTTTTAACTTGAAAAGTATTTCATTGTAGGTTAATAAAAATTGATTTTTCATATTTACTTTTCAGTTATAGTTCTTAATAATGGATGTTGAATATATTTGGATCGATGGAATACCTACTCCTTTCAAAGTTTTTAAAATTCTTGGCGACGGAGCATGTTTATTTTCGTCTCTATCTTTGCTGGTGTTCGGTGACATATCGATGGCGTATAAAATGAGAAATATTATTGTTTCTCACGTGTTTGACAACTGGGATCGGATTAAATGCTACACTCAAATGCTATCTGGCCCCCCTTATAATACTAACAATTTATATTTTACCTAAATATGTAAACCAAACACGTATGGATCTATTTGCTAAATTATGGCGGCGGCAGAGCTATTTCCCTATCAGTTCGAAGTTTATCAAGGTGGCTGCCTTATAGCTTCTGTTGGGGAAACAATTCAGGGGGAAAAAATATTACGTTTTATGGGAAACTGTAATAGTTGTCATTTTGATGTTTTATTTAAATAGTTGGATTAACAAATAGAAGTAAAGTTAATCCTGGTTATGATAATGTGAAACAAAATGAAGAAAATGTGTCATCTTTAATGTTTCAGCCTCAAGAAAATGTGTATGTATTAGTTTCAAAGACTCAATCAATATCTAACATTGATTTTTCAAGTTCAAGGGAATCAATTATTAATGATGTAATATCTCTTCAACTAAATAAAGGTAAAAGAAATGAAGAAAAAGATTCACAAATTCAATTAGATGTAAACAAGTAAGACCAGCTGCTACAAAATATATTCAAAGTCATCCTGAAGAACATAGAGAAGCTGCTTCAAAATATACTAAATGCCATCCTGAAGTACATAGAGCGTAAGAAAATACTTTTCTAATACCCCCCACGTGAATCAGGCAGCTGTAATTAAATACAATGATAAAAGATCAAAAGTTAATTTAGCGCCATGGACTTCCAAAAATTTGTCTGGTTTTAAATATGAAATATATATTGACTATTCAAATGATAAAATTGTCAGTATCGGAAAACGTTTGCCCTGTTTGAGGTGCCGTGCTTTAAAAGGATCGAAGAACCTCCAGGAATGTGCTGGAGTGGTGGTCAAGTCCTGCTTCCTGTTATTAGATCCTTCCCTGAACCTTTGAATAGTCTTCTTAGCCATAAGGATCAGCTTTCATAACATTTTCTTTCTACAATTCGCAAGTATAATGGATGTTTTCAGATGACGTCATTCGGAGCAAAAGAATTGAAGGAAGGAAATTTTATGCCAACATTTAAAGTCCAGGGCCAGGTATACCACAGGATAAGTAGCCTATTGGCTGAGCCTCCTCAACAACCTTCTTTTCTTCAGTTTTACTTTCTCTTTGATGATGAATGTGAAAGAAACATTCATTGTGGTATTTTCCCAGGTGTTAAGCCAGAATTAGCCAATTACAAAAGGAGCTACATGAACATAACAGGTATATTCACGATTTCAAAGCTGCTGTTGATTCAGTTCCTAAAGACCAAAAGGAGTTCAAGGTTATAATTAATGCCGATAAAAAAACCATCTGGAGAACACAAAGGTCGTTTCAATGCTCCAATTTTCTTGATATTTTATGTATAGGTTCCAAAATATAATATTATCGTGTGCCCAGCGAAGCGGGCGGGTATCAGCTAGTATACATATATTATCTCTAGGTTTTGAAAAAATAAAAATCCTTTTATGAAATTTTAGCAAAATTTTCAATATCAAGAAAAACAGCATAATTTAAAAAATATTGGGCATAAAAAGTGTTGTTTTATATATATATATATAAAATAATGGGCATAATCTCTATGAAGTGTCACAAAGTGCATGTTAAGAAATAATTCAAAAAAAAAAATTACATAAGAATTCGAATTTGACATTAATGATTTTTGCATAAGCATTTGACGTTGACATTATGATTTTTCGTCAAAATTGATTAATGTTTTAATCCGAAAGTAACTATAAAATATGCTTAAGTGTAACTATATCTAAATCTGTGGTTTGTAATAGTCTGAGGGGTTTTTGAATTATTCGTACCAAATTTCATTCAATTTAGACTGATTGTTATGGAGATATCCTATTTTTGAGCAAAAATTGTGTGAAAATTTTATTAAAAAAACCATACATTTAAAATATGTATGTATATTTAAATTAAAAGTTAAATAGCTTAAAATTCTTAAATTTTATAGGTCTTTCCATGTTTTCTTCCATTATTTTGTTTCTTTTTCTTTCTTTTGGCACCAAGATTTCTTCTGGAAATTTTTGCTATGCAAATTTTTCATTAATCTGAAATACGTACAGTAAGCCTTATAAAACTGAATTCGCTTTCTTTTTGAGGGTTTTACAATTACATAATATGTGTATGTTCTAGTTTTTCTTATTCATAAAATACTTATATAGAAATTTAAAAAAAGAACATGAGTATCTTTTGCAGTACTATTTTTATATGATAGTATTTGTACATTTCGTTTTCGTTAAAAAATATCAGTAATGTATTCATTCACGTAAATGCATATTATGATATCCACATCTTAAGTTTCATTTAATTCTACAATAGTGTGGTTTCTAAATGTATTACTAAGATACAGGTTGAAGATACAATTCGATAATTTTTATTTCAAAATGTAAGTACTTAATAACACTCTTGAATCACGATATCTTTTCCTTGTTAAAATTGAATTAAAAAAATAAAGCGTATTAAAACTTCCACCTTTGATAACTTCAAATTACGCAATATAAAATAGAACATTTAATTCATAATGAAAATACAAAAAGAGAACTCTTGCAAAATAATAAAAATGTGATTCATTTTAAAATGATTTATTGCTTTGTTTATTCAGAATACGACAATAGGAAGGTTTGGTTTGATTGGTTTCAGTAACGTCGCACTAGAAGCAACACGAGGTATATTGGGGACGAGCCTCGTTTTTTTGAACCTCAGTCAAGTAGAGAGGAAGACACCTAAGCTAGCACACCCTACTCCTAAGTTCCACACCATATCACAGCATTGAGTCTCTACCTATTTAATGTGCATCAAACCTAGTAATTTGGTGGATCTTTTGTGGCATTAAGACTCAAACTCACGACTCTACGAAAATAGCAGGCTGCGAGCATGCGAAATATTTTCAATTTAAAATATAATCTTTCAACAAGCTTTCTTATGAAATATACTTTAAACTCCAAGTCAAATAAGGTGCTAAAAAAACTGTTTATTACATTTTCTATTTTTATTGAACTGAAGCATTATTTTCTTGCTTTTTTTAGCAAGATGTAAATACTATGACATTTTAGTAAGGTTTTAATAACAATATAATTGTGGCATTTTTGTAATCGTTCCTAGATTATACATATTTTTAAGTAAATATGCTATAATAACTTAATATATTAAAAGCAATTCAAAACACTTGTTTGTACATATTTTTTTTTCATTTTGCGTTATCTAAATTTATGGTCTATGATAATTAGGTGCAAATGTGTAGATACTATGTTTTCACGCAAATATTTAATGTGGAGATTGTGTTTACTACAGTTTAGAGTCTTATAAAATGTTGCTCTTAAAGGTAGTGTTTCCAGTCACCTCCTTCTGTTGAAATGCATACCTTTGATAAGTAATCAGATAGGTTACATTAAGATATAAGACTAGGTTGAAAAAGCGTTTTTTGAAAAAATTCGATTTTTCTTTCTGATTGTAAATTAAAGTCCTACTTTTCAAGATTCCATAACAGTCTTTACTTATACTTTATGTGAGTTGAACTCAAGATATAGTTTTTTTAATAATGCGTAGTAGTTGAAAACGAAACCGGAAGTAGTGACATTTCAGCCCGGATGTACACGATTAATCCTTTTTTAAGGTATTATTGTTCTAAAATAATGTTTTAAAACCTTTATTTTAATTTTCTGCTTACTAAGACACAGTTTATTTATAATTATTTTAAGCCATTTTGTCGTAGATGATTGGCAACAGTGTTTTCGACTATCGCTAATGTTTGTTTACATTTTTGGTTCGTGTTATTTTACATATTGTTAGTGTTTTTCCTATATTTTGCAATACTTTCGGTTCTTTCTTTGTTTGAAATTAATTTTTCTTTAAAATATAAGTAGAAGTGGTTCATATAATGCGTTAAAAAAGTTTTAAGGAAACTAAAAGACTTGCACTGATTCAACATGTCAATGAGAGAAGACTGCAAATGAAATGATGGTAACACATCAATCAATAACTCCCGAGACTAACCCAGAGATGGTGCTCGTAGTAAACAAGTAACCAGGTCTTTCTAGAGTACTAACCGTTGCTTGAAACGTGTCAAAAATTTAAGTCGATCGGACCAGAAACAGCTGAGTTATCGAGGTTGGAGTAAAGTCGTTTTGTAGTTTGTTTAAAAAATGGAAAAAACCGAGTTTCGTGTTCTGATAAAACATTGTTTTTTAATGGGCAAAAACACCGTGCAAGCGAAACAATGGATTGAAAAATGTTACCCGGACTCTTGTCCATCAAAAGCAACGATTTGTCGGTGGTTTGCCGAGTTTAAACGTGGTCGTACCGACACAAATGACGCGGAACACTCGGGTAGACCTGTGGAAGCCGTTACACTGGAAAATGTGAGTGAAGTGACAAAAATTATAATGAAAGATCGTAAAGTGAAGCTCCGTGAGATTGCTGAGATGACACAGATATCATATGGAAGTGTATTTACTATCCTTCATGAAAAATTGAGCATGAAAAAGGTTTTTTCCAAGTGGGTGCCGCGATTGCTTTCGATGGAACAAAACCAGCAAAGAGTCGATGATTCAGAAAGCTGTTTATCGCTATTTACTCGCAACAAAAAAAATTTCTTGCGAAAAAAAAAAAAAAGATTTGGAAAAGCGTTGGAACGATTGTATCACCCTAAAAGGTGATTAACAAAAGGTGTTATGTTGATGAATAAAAAAAATTTTGCAAAAAAAATGTTGTTTTCAATGTTAGTCTCGGGAGTTATTGATTGATGTGTTACAACAGAATTGTAAACCTGAACATGATGAAAAGTATTCATCAGGTTATTTAACTAGGAACTTAAACATTGATTGACAAACTTAATTTTGTCTATAATTTCCTTAAAATGAATTTTTCCATGCAGTTCTGTGGCAAATGCTACCAAAAAAAGTATTTGTTGAGAACTATGCATTGTGTTTGGTGCTTACATTAGTGTTGGAAAAGTTAATAATATATTTGATGGATTATTATGAATATTAAATGAAATGCACATCATTGTTTATTCATATAAGGATGTACAGGGACAAACAGTATTTGATAGTGAGTGCATTGAAGTGTTAAAATGTATTTTTAAATTTAACGCTCTGTATTTGATTCTTCAGGAACCCTTTATCGCATACATGTCAATTCAACGATAAATATGATAATATGGAAAATGATTTCCTTATCCTGTATGTGCCATAATCTTTGTAAGTTTTCTTAATGAAAAAAAAATAAAATCATCTATGCTGCAGAAATGTATTAGATGCTCTTTATATAGGCAAAACATTTTATTATATCTCGAGTTGTTTAAAAATACATTCGACCTCTGAAACAGCCGAAAAAGATTCGTTGTAAATCTGTTTAGTGTTTCTCTTCCCCTCGTCATCACTTTTTTTTTTTTTTGGATTTGTTTCACTGCTTCAGTTATAACACGTGCTTTAAAAGGATAATAGAAAATAAATTGGTATATTCAGGATTTACTCATGTATCTTAAGGTTGATATTTCAATTCAACTTCAATTATAACGAATAAATAACAACTTATTTATATATAAATAACTAGCTGATACCCGCTCGCTCCGCTGGGCAGACGATAATATTATATTTTGGAACCTATACGTAAAATATTAAGAAAATTTTCAATTTTTAAACGATAATTATAATCTGAATTTAAAGTTTTAAGAATTCGATTGTCTGTAATAATACTTATTCACGACTTTCAAATATAGGAGAAAAGTATTTAATTGTTAATAGTTTATCAATGAAAATGTAATTTAGTAAGTAAATCTGTTGTTGGACAGAATTCCGCATCATCCATGAGGTACTGTGTAGTGCGATGCGTTCCCATTATTCTACATGGCAGGACCATGTAAATATTGACAACATAAAAATACATTTTTATATGTATTTTATTATTTTTTAAACCTATTGAATCAATTTTTTTTTGTGTATTACATTTCTATTATCTTTATTTTGTATGCAGGGCAATTTTTGAGAATGACAACTACATTTTTATTTTTTATTATATCAATTTATTTATCTTAATTATTACATTCATTATTATTTTATCTTATTCTAATTTTAGAAATAGTTAAATATAAAAAAATATGAAATAATATGCCTACATTTTCAAAACTTCTCTGTAGACAACATTCTTCGTTCATTTTTCTGGTTGAAGGATGATTAGATTTTCACGTGAACTAATTCTTGAACATGCCATATAAAATTGACCATGTGAAAAGCAGTCACTTTGTAAATCTACACCAGCTAATTTTAAACTCTGCCCTTGTGCTTTATTGATAGTCATCGCAAAACAAACTCTAACTGGAAACTGCAAACGCTTAAATTCAAAATGATAATCTGATGGAATTAGTGGTATTCTCAGAATGAATACTTTTTAACCCTCATACTTTCTTGTAAAAATAGTCGCTTCTATTACGTTTTTTCACTTTGAGTCTGGTGCTATTACATAATTTAGGAGGATTTAAATTACGCAACAACATTATTGGTGTACCAATCTTTAGATAAAGAATATGAGGCGGTATGCCTGGTGGATGTAGCATTTAAACCGATCCCAGTTATTAAACACGTGAGAAACAATAATATTTCTAATTTTATACGCCATCGATGTGTCACCGAACACCAGCAAAGACAGAGAAGAAAATAAACATGCTCCAATGCCAAGAATTTTAAAAACTTTGAAAGGAGTAGGTATTCCATTTATCCAAATATATTCAACATTCATTATTATGAACTATAACTGAAAAGTAAATATGAAATATCAATTTGTATTAACCTACAATGAAATACTTTTCAAGTTAAAAAAATATAACCAAAAATAATTTTTTAAAATCAAATTATTTAAAAATTCAACAAAAAATACTAACAAAAAAAATAAAATATAATAAAAGTTTTTAGCAAAAAGTCACCCATATTACGTTAATCTTATTGCAAAGGGATAACGCTTACGCTAGCAGCATATCTGGAACTGCAATTGAATAGACAGAATAGCTCTTAAAAAAATCATACCCTTAAAATAATTATGTATTCTGAAAACGATAAAATATCCAGCCATTTTAAAATATCAAAAACGTTTATTTCCTAGAAACCAAAAACTAAAAATTGCCAAAATACAGAAACAAAACTTTTGCATAATATTTACATCAGGTTACAGTTAATGCATACATCAAAATAAATATTTTGACAGCTACTTTTTTTTTTTATCAATGACATGAATAACAAACCTTTATTATTCATTTGTTAAAAGCCAACTTCAATAACTTAGTAAGATAGCGTTTAGATTTACAAATGTAATTTATCAATCATTATTAATAATAAAATACTTTTCTCATAAATTTGAAACATACGTCAAGGTTCCACAACATTAAAAAATTATCGTTTGCTCAGCAAAACGGACAGAAATCAGCTGGGGTTACCATAGTAGAGCTATTTAAAATTCACAATGCAAGGTCATTGAAATGCTTCGATTTGGCGGTGGAAGATATTTGGTCATAAATCTCTAAATGTAGGAATTTCGGGTCTCAACATTTACATTATATATGATAAACCGAAATGCATCCTATTCAGCGGATTGTCTTGGGTGCGCGCTACTCCGTAAGAAGTCGAAATTTTAGTATTTTTCAAAATCCCGCTCTTGCCAATCCACCATCAGCGCCTCAATATTAAATTATTTCCATTTCGCACGCGCAAATCCCGCCAAGTTAAACTTAATTGGTAACAATGCACAGAATACATATAAAAAAAAATATATTCCGTTTGGCGGTGGTCATGTCAATTTTGGCGATAAAGTCGCCAAAAATGACATAATTTATGGGTAAGAAAAGATTAACGGATAAAAATCACATTTCGGATAAGAATTCCATAAAATCCGTTCTTAGTGAGCGTCTACATCACAAAATGAGTAACTGTACCAAATTTCAAGTCAATCGGTTGTATAGTTTTAGAGATATCGTGATGAGTCAGTCAGTGGTATTTCGCTTATATATATATAGATATAAATGTGTTTTTACTTATATGTAGATTAACAAACCATATTTCCCAATCGAGTTATATAGTTCTCTGGCTTAAATACATTATTCATAGATTTCTATCGAAAGGATTTGGCTGCATATATGTGTGCTTTTTACTTGCATCCCATTTGACTAATCCTTTTACAAAAAAGATTACAAGAATTTATATACATTTAAAACAAAATGTAAAAAGAAACTTTAATATTTTTTGCAAAAATACTTAAATTTGTGAGTTGTTAATAGCTCAAGTAATAACAATATTAATTTTTTTTAATGTAGAAGTCTCTCATACAGTCCAAATTATAAAAAAAAAATACGGTGCTAAAATTATTTCATTGTGATTACACTCTGCAACCAAGTGTTTTTGATTCATTCATAATATTGAATTTTGGTTGTCAGTTTACAATATCTGAAGTTCCCAGCTATGACAATTGAGCATTCTGGTGGTCTCTACTGAAGAAAAAAATTCATTTCTAAGATTAAATTACGTTCTAGTTTTGAAACGTCTCTTCTTTTAAATTAAAAAAGAATTATAAAGATTCGCTAACAGAATAGACATATGTCACTATTTGAAACAGGATATTCAATTGAAATAATGAAGTATGGCTTAGAAAATCGAAGAATGACTTGACGTTTTAGGATACGACGAAACGTAATTACAGATCAATTGGCTGATCAGCTTTTATAAGACTTGATGTGTTACCATTAACAATATGGAAAGTAACCGAAACACCAATAACAGTAAGCGAGTATCATTGATTCGTAACTCAGACAATGAGATCTAAGCTCATGACTCTAATTGCAGCGATTTCCCTTCAGATGTATTTATCGATAAGTGTTCGTACAATGATAATAGATTCATTCAGTTTGGAGTCTCACTGGATGGAATATAACTGTTTTCAGTAATAAATCTTACCAGGAATTCAGCTGATATAGAGAGAATACCTGAAAGCATCTGGAGCTGTGGAGTGTGATTTAAATTCTCCACAAAATACAAACTAATTAATTTAAGTTAAATAAGGATGTAAAAATTGGTTCAATTATGAAATATTTGCACTAAGTAAAGAACACAAACACATTTAAGAAATAAGTTCGAATAAATATGGAATTAAATAAAAAATAAAACATTGGAATCCAAGCATTTTCTTAACCTTAGAACAACCAATTGCTTTTATCGTCCAGATTACTCTTCAAGGCAAGATACAAAGATTGGATATATTAGAATGCCTAAACTATTCTATATAATCTGTACACAAATTTAACGTAAAAGCTAAAGATTGGATTACCTCTGTGAAATTCGTTCTATAAACCGCAAATGAGGAACTAGATATTTTAAAATTCACAATTGTCTCTTAAAATTACATTAAGTGAAAAATTTTCCAATAATAATTATAAATCTTTACTTTAGTATATTTTACAAAAAAGCACACCTTTTCACTCAGTAGCGAAAGGTTATATAATATTTTTCACTTAAAATAAACTTTGAAGAGAGTATTCTAATCTGGTAAGGGAAAAAACTTATTCTATGAGTCACAATTTTAAAAAAGTATGTATGCTTTCAGAATATCTCTCCTTTACATTTCTGTACCCTAAATTTATTTTTCTCTATTAACACAAAATCAAGATAAATTATTTACCGATATGAATTGCGCTTTTTATTTTCCGAATGAACAATTAGGAATTGTAATTTGAAAAGTTATAAAGTAGAACATCCAATAGAAAAACAGAAATAATTTTTTTAGGTATACTTATTATTTCTTAAATTTTAAATAAAAAAAAAAATTAAATACTAAAGTAATAAATATATTTTATAGCAGCAGTAATGTATTGTTTGAAATAAGAAGCTATAATTTATACATTTCACTCTCTAAGTAAGTATGGAATTTATAAATTTCCTTCTTTTGAAGAAAACCTATTACAAACAAAAAAGAATTAATATTTGTAATTAAACTCATAAATACCTTGAAAAAATTATTTCAGCTTAAAGTTTCCTTCTCTAATTATCATAAGTATGAATGAAAATAAAATACATATAACATGCAGTAGTTTCATATATTATTCAAGGATTTTGATGAATAATATTTCAAAACTGCTACATACATATGGCTTTAAAATTTTTTGCATATATTTACATGAATAAGTAACCTCAAGTAAAACATCTAAAATTTACAGCATAGCAAAAAACAGAAAGATTAAATTTCATTTGTTCATGACGTCAAAAACTAGAAAAAGTATAAAAGTACAGAAATCTTGATATAGCAAAAAGTTTCTTTTTTTGCTGCCTCAGCTGTGAAATTCAACTGGGGACCTGTTGTGTATTTTGTGAAAAAGTAACTTGAAAATGTCATAATAACATGATTTAAAGGACCTTATGGTTTGGTATATTATCGAGAGAGTTGAATAATGGGAAACACAAAGAAATGTAGTAGACACTGAAGGAGTGGGAAGAGAGAGATGATGTTATTTCAAAGCTGCGGAATCGATTTCAAGAAACATGGAATGTTAGATTTCAACCAATACAAGATGGTTCACGTGTTACTATAACAACTGACATATATCCTGCTAAGGGCTCATCGAATCAGAATATGCAATACTATTCAGCTGCAAACCCGGTTACTTTTCAAACAATACGAAGGGTGTCAAGCAAATAGTTAGAAATAGGCTTCTAGCTAGTAGGCCGATGGTGTGTTATCTGTTGATATCAAGACACTATGCAATCCGAAGAAGATGGGATGCTGAACATCGATATAGAGTGCAACATGATTGAAGTAATGCTGTTTACTAGCGAGAAAGATTAGGTCCAGAAGTGACTCCTGAAGTGTTTTGATATATAGGTGAGGAAGCATTCAAAATAACCTCCCATTCCTTCGGAAACGATCACTTTACGTACAATCTGGTTTGATGTTAATCTGCATCGGTCAACATACCGGCATGCATATCATTCGAATAACAAATTGCTGGTACAATACAAAGATATGCACACGAAATACTGACATCTCATGTCGGAACTTACATTGCAGCTTTTGGTAATTCCATTCATAAATGGAGTGTAACTCGAAACTACTTACAGCTCGTTTTGTGTAAAAAATGCTTGAGGCTGAAATAATACAGCGCACTGCATGGTGTCGCTAGCAAAGTTTTTAGACCTTAGTCCGATTAACATGTTCGGGAACACACTCAGAACGACGCAAAATAAGTAATACCAATGCCTCAGCTTTGTCTTCGGGATTCGGAGATTGGACTTCTTCAGGAGTAAAAAAGTATTCCTGAAAGTCTTCGGGATAACTTCGTCGCATCAATCCGAACCAGGTATGCAGCAGTCTTAGCAGTCCCAGTAGACCACACGCTATACTATACATCATGCATCCTTAGTAATCAATACTTCAAATGTCATTTACATGCAACAAAATATTTTCCTTCGAGAATCATTTCGTGTTATTTCTATCTATTCTCACAAAGCTCTCATACATTTGGTTAGCAGCTTTTTTCTGTATTTTTTTGTTATACGTTTTTCTCCATTTTATACCCATGCATAGTTGCCACGCTTAGATTTCTTAACTTCTGCACTTATTTCCCAATTTTTGAGCAGTGTAAAAAAATAGAATTATTTTCAAAATAGAAGTAAAATTCAGTAGATAGATAGGATTGAATAAAAGAATGTAACCGTGGTTTTCGATTTAATACATATATTAATATATGAAGAAATATACTCTATCAGAATAAGTTAAATCATTTAAACTAATCACTATTCTAAAAAATTCTTTATCCAGTTCAATTCATCTGAATATGCTCATTAAGAAAATTTCAAAACATTGACATTTAATTGTTGCGCAACAATAATTTATTCATGCATTTACGTTTCTACGTAAGTGTACCTTACCTCAATAAAATATTGCATATAGATCTAGTTATGAGTGTTTGAGGAATAATTAATAAATATGTTCACTTGTTATTTATAACTATTTAGATAAAACATAAAGTTGCAGTTTGGTATGGAATTCGAAGAACTTCTAGATTTCGAAACAAGTTCATAGAAAAGTTTTACTTTGACTTCTGAACACAAACATATCACTAAGTCCATATATGAAATTAAATTTCATTCTCTCTCTCTGTTTATATATATATATATATTTGTCTTTCTCAGATATTTTAAATTATTCTTTCGTGAATTTTCAGTTTTATATATATATATATATATATATTTACAAATTAGTGCAGTTGAAGTTTGTAAAAAATATTTAGTTTGAGATGTGTATGGACGAATTTAAAAAACAATTATTGTGATCCTAATAATAACTGGAAATATAGGCTTTTTAATACTGAAATGTTTTTTTATTTTTACAAATCCCGTCTTCTATTAAAAATATAAAAAATAAGCAAAAACAAAGTAATCCAGTTTTGTTACAGACACCAGAGTTAAAAAAAAGTAAAAATGATAAAAAATAGAGCTTTAACTATTGCGAGATTTATTACTTCCTTACATCCTAACTACAAAACCGATACAAAAAAATTCCAAAGTTTTTGAAATGAACTTTTGAACTACAGCCAAAGAACAAAAACCTGGAAGACATTCTTTTTTCCGTTCTTTTATCAATAATAAGTTAGAGAATGAATTAGTTTGTGAAGATTCGTTTTTATAAAAATAAAGACAGAATTTGAGAAAATACTTTATAAAATTCGAAATAAAAATCTAATATTTTATTAAATCGTTTAAGTAATGCAAATTTATTATACTCGTATTTCTCTTTTATACACAATAATTCAATCTTCTTCACGCATGAGAGATTCAAATTATTAAAATTTAAGACATCGTTAGACATGAAGATATTATCATTAGACATGGTAGCGTAGTGGTCTTGAGCGAGGATTCGGGGCTGGCGGTATGCGTTGGATCGTGGATTCGAACCTTTATGCCACTGAAGATCCACCGAGGCTGGTGCACGTTAAATCTGTCAAGGCTGGAAGAACTCCTATGGCGTTGTGTGGAAGTTAAGAGAGGTGGTGCCGTGTCAGATGTCGTCTCGCAACTTGAAGCAGGTTAAAAATTACGAAGTCTATTGCCAATATCTACCGTGTTTCTTATAGTTCAACGTCAGTAAAAAACGAAACCAAACTTATAACTGTTACATAAAAATAGTATTATTGTTTTAAGAATATAATAAACTATTTTGAAAACATTAGATCTATTTATATTTCCACGATAATTGAAGAAAGTGTAAATAAAAATATTTTAATTGGTTCAATACTATTTTAAAATTCAGGTAGGTTTTTAATGATATAATAATTTAATTTAACTATAAAAATTATGCTTTCTTTGTTCTATAATATATATATACATATATATATATTCAAACTGGCAAGTTATAAACATAACCTTGGATTTAATTTCAGGGGACAAGACTTCTATTTATTAAAGGAATTTCAAATTAGATTAGAAGTAAATGTATTTGACACTTTTTGTATGAATAAAGTTCTAACATTAATTAAATTTTGTAAGCGTAGAAATAATCAGACGACAACATTATTATAAGCTGTGCAATCGTCTTCTATAACTTTGTGGTAATTATGATAGCTTTAATTCTTCTTTCGCCATATTCTTCTTTCTCTAATTTCTGCTTATAATTAAATTACACTGAGAACCAGTATTGACGCATACATCTTACTTACGGGAAAAATAAAAATGTAATATAAATGATTATTATCAATCGATTTCCAAGCTTAAAAAAAAACTTTTTTTTTCTTTACTAATACAAATACAAATCTAGTTCAAGTATTTTATGGTTAGAACAGATATGGAATATCTCAGATGTAAGCAAATCAAATTCCAATGAACCAAAACTCTAACTATGACTATTAGTTTTAACACTCTAGAAAACATCTATCTGGTATAGACCTTCGAATTTATCTAAAGAAGCACAACTGAATCCTTTAGCTTCATTCCATAAGTATGGAAGAAGTTTTTTTTTATTATAATTCTACAAAGAGAGAGAAAGATAGAAAGAGACATACTAAGATTTGTATAAAAACTTTGAATTCCTTATATTTTCCTGTTTTTTACACATTCTTATGTGTTATCTAACTTAAGGACCCTAGGAAGTAAAACATAGCTTTAGCTAAAGAACGAAAAGAATTATAGTTTTATTCTGAAACTTTTCAACTACGATAACCTTATTCACTTTTTAATTGCATGAATTTACATCAAAAGTTACTTTGTTTCATAGCTTTTAAACAATATTTGTTAAGGAAGTTACAAGCCTAACTAAGCTGCTTCTTTAGTATTGCTCATTCTGTAAGAAAGTAGCTTATTACGATAGTTTTGATACCAATTTAGGATTTGATTTTGAAACTATTCATTTTATATATACTTATATATGGATTACATTTTTTATTTAGTGGATAATAATATCATTACACCGTTCATAGTTTAATGATACATGTTTAAAATTAGATTGTAACTATAATTTATGTTTAAATAAACTTTAATTATTCCTGATGTCTCATTTTCAC
The DNA here is from genome assembly GCA_019974015.1 of Nephila pilipes. Taxonomy (NCBI): domain Eukaryota; kingdom Metazoa; phylum Arthropoda; class Arachnida; order Araneae; family Nephilidae; genus Nephila; species Nephila pilipes. The sequence goes on from BMAW01093998.1 coordinate 166,859, forward strand.
AAGATGGTAATCAATATTTCTATTAACATAAGTATTTTGAATTGCATAATTCTTATTTCTTATAAAAGAGTTCAGTTTCTAATGTCTCTATGGCTATAAAATGATTTATTACATATATTTTATTTCAAAAGAAATTATTCAGAGTGGATAATTATTTTCTAAACAATTTTATTAGTCTTTCAATTTTCTTCTACGCATTTATTCTAATGATACGATATATCTTAGATACATATTTCTATCTACTTAGCAATAAATACATTACTTTACTTATTCTTCATTTTTACTCACAAAGAAATAATCTCCCAATCTTTATTCATACTAGTTCATTTTCAGATGCAGGTGTCACTACCACTGATTAACAGAGTAAAACTCTCGCACCGTTTAACATTGAACTATTTTTCAAACAATTGAACTATTAGACCATCGGTGTTTCAATACGAGGCTTCATTTGAAAATTAATCAACATATATATATATATCTCTAGAGGGCAAAATATTCAAATAAGGGCATTATGAATAATGAAGGTTTTAATTAAAATCCAAACACCTTTCTATTTCTAATTAAAGGGTATATTTATCGAATCATTTGATTGTAGATGTTGTTTTTATATTTGAAAATCGACCTTTGTTTCAATAAAAAATCAAAATATCTTCCAAGAATTAACACTTCATTTTATTAATATAAACTCTTTTACAATGGATTAGCTTATAAGTTATAAATAATTTCAATCTGAGGTTTTTTCTAAAGGAATTAAGAAAACGAAGCAATATAATATAATATATATATATATATATATATATATATATATATATATATATATATACTCGAATATTCGACAGAAACTGGATTAAATTTAACAGTTTTAACAATAATAATGAAATTTTCATGTTAAATGTACCAAAAAATAGTTGATACATTTATACTAATCTCCATTTAGTTTTTACACATAATTTTTCAATAATTTGTTTGATTGATAACAATAATTTGGCAACTGTTTTGGTTATAATTTTTTTTTATTATTATTATTAGGCGTATTTCTTTCAAATATGTTATAAATATTTAGAGAAATGTTAAAATATAGCAATGTTATATTTTCCAACTGAATATTTAGTTTCAAATAAAACTGTTGTATGTTAGTTGGTTATTAACAGAAGCTTCATGACCGTTATACATTGCAGGTTTTACCAAACTCCATTGTAGGGAATAATGAGCTTGTGTCCGATAAGTTTAACTGAACTTCAAACTCCTGCGACGGAGTAGTGTAAAATTTAAAAAAGCCTGTTCCAGACTAAAGTATCACCCTTGTCACTTGACAGCTATTTATAATTACAAAAATTATCTTTTCAACAACACTAACAAAAATCTAAAGACTTCATTTAAGCACAATCAATCATCTGCAGTTTCTGAAATGCTGTAAATGAAGAGAACCAAGATCCCTTCCTCAAAATTTGGATCAAAACATTTCATTCAAATGACACGAATATTTAGAAAATCCATATTTTTCAGAAATGCATTATTTGCATAATAATTCAATATGCAATGTATTTTCATTGTCATCTTAAATACTAATATTAGATGTTTATTTAAATATTTGTGTTTTTTTGAAAGTAAGCAGTTGGTAAATATATCTAGTTGGCTCATAGATGTTTTTTGACAAATCTGATTTAGAAAAATGTAATGAATTCCTCTTATCAAGCCTCTTAATTCTTATCTATTCACATACCGATTTTCTACGAGAAATATTTGTTTTTCCATATTCTATTTCAAAAGTAGCAACTCATACTTACTTTCTCAATAATCTTCATGACACTTGGAATATAACATTCAGTCCATAATATTGTGTCAATGAACTAAGCAACTTCATCAACTGTTTAAAGAATTTTACTCATTAAAATAAAATTAACTGAGAAATATTTGTTGTTTTGCATTTCTAGTAGTACATTAACTTTTCAGGGTTTTTTTTTCCATTTTAGTAATTGAATAAAATCAGTAATGGTGATATTTATTGGAAGTTAAATATAGATTTATTAACGATATATTTATTCATATCAAATTACATGAAAGCAAATAAAAAAATTAAAATTCTAAAAGAAAGGAGACCTATTCTATCCTCCCTTTTATTATTTCTAATAAGACCTATTCTATTAGAAATAATAAAATGTTACAAGAATGAAAATCGTTAAGTTAAATATTTGTTTTTATAAGAAAAAATAATGTAAGCTATTGGCATTGTCTTTGAAATTTTTTTCATCTTAATATGCTAGCCTATTACCTGACTTATTATAAAAAGTTACTAAACGATACTTTTAAAATTTACAAATGAAGACTTCTTTAAAGATTAAATTATAAAAATAATGAACAATATAAAATTATTAGAAAGTTAACGGTGATCATTAAGGAACATGCCTTAAAGTGTTTTTGATAACAAGACGTAATTTTCTAAGCAAAAATTAAATAATAAAAAGCTTAATAGTTCATTAATTGTTCTTTCTATGAAATGCAATTACTCGTATATTTCAAACATTACAGTGACCTTAATTGATACTATTAGCTAAGATTGTTTAATAAATAGAAAATTAAGTATTTGTTAGGGAGTCATTATAAATAATTATGACTTTTAAGAGAAAATATCCTAATAAATATTATTTTGTTCAAGCGTCGTTTAATACTTCGTTTACTTTGTAATTATGGATCGTCGGAAAGAGTGTAGCTGTTTTCCTTATATCTCCAACACCAAATAATTTGTAAAAGTATTTTTTTTATCTATTGGTAAATAAAAACGTTTCATTCAAAGTGCTACAAATTTCATTTGTTTGAGTAATAGCGATATATTTATAGCACAGATGCGATAAAACTTTCATGCATCAAAATTTTACTCATGCTTCACTATTTTATTAAAATTAATGTATTTCAACACTAAATGAGTCTTGATTTATTGTAACTATTCTGAAGTTTTTCTAAAAACTCTTTCATGTATTAATACACATTATCCTATATTAAAAATACTTTTAAAACAATGACAATTGCAAATCTTTCGCGTGATACAGAATAATGAACATTATTTTAAAATTGAAAAATCCTTATGGTTTTTAAAATATACTATCTGAAATTCGTCAAAGATTGTTAATTGTACCAAGAAGAATCTACAAAGTCGATTTATATTTAAGAGACATTTAGATTATTTAAAATCATTACCTGCGAATTATTTATTCCCATTAGAATTAAAGTTTATCTTAATAATATTTCATAAATATTAATGCAATAGTTATTTAATTTACTTATTGACTTAACAACCCTATTTAATTTACTATTTACTTTAATAAAACTTTGATGTGATTAAGAAAGTTTTAATAAAATATTTACCACGAAATAAATTTATCCAACTTATTTTTTTTTCTAATTCCTTTTAGTTCAATTTCACTTATTCTAATTTTTGTATTTCTATCTGTAATCTATGAATTTAGCCACAGGCATTGGAATATTATCATGAAATTTGTGAACCTAGCAATAAAGTTGATTTCTTTTAGTGAAATATAATATTAATATAACAACACATATTCTAAAATGCATTCATAGTATGTTTTTTATATAACCAACAAATTAGATAACCGAGCAAGATAAAACTAACTCAAGTTATTCATACTAAGAAACAACTGACTAGTGGCAACTTAAAATATATGTAATTACGCCTAGTATAAGTCTCTTGAAAACACACTAAGCAGAAATTGGTTTGAAATACATGATAACACATCGTTTACAATTGATTATGAAGTGATATCTGAAATTTAATCACACACACTCTCATAGACGGAAATGCAAACTATACTGTTGCGACTGCCTTTTATTAGATAAGTGTTTATAGACAAATGAGTTATTTTATGTTTAATATCTATGTTCTATTTAACAAGAAAGAACATTTATCCTCATTTATAATGACAGTTTCTTTGTTCTTGGCATCTAAAATATTCTAGATATATTAAATAAAGTGTAAAAGCGGCTTAATACATATGATAATATAAGGGTCATCATAATCGAAAACGAATTCAATAGGATTACTAAATAATGACACCGCTATTGCAATAATAATAGTATATAATTGCTGTTACTTATGTGTTTCAATGCATGTATCTATTTGCTCGTCCTACCTGCACACCTGAAATTGTATTACCATATAAAACAGTGATATATTATTAAATAATTTATATTTATTGAAATATTTACATAAAAATTTTTTCTATTTTATCCAAATATAAGCCATAGTTTCCTAAAAGTATTTCTTAAATCATCCAAAATGGTATTTAGTACCACAGAATACCCCATTTATATTGCTGATTGAAGTTTCTAAAATATTACTACTACTATGATTTTGATTTATGTGTTTGTAGATCATGTTTTATATGTATTAAAAGACTATCATATTTGCTTGCGTATATAAGTTTTAAATTCATTATAGTTTAAACAATTACATCCGTTAATTATATATACATATATAACCAATAAAATCAAGCTTTCATTAATTTAAATGATCAAACCAAAAATCTCTTTATATAATATAAAATTCTACATTAAAGAAGAAAGTATCAAAAATGTAATACTATAAAATTGGGGAAAATATTCTGTACATTTTTAGTTAACTGCAAAACCACAAGTCTATGTCCTTCTACAACAATTACCTTTTACTTTTCTTTCATATCTTGTCCAGAAACATCACCTAATTTAAATTGTTTTTTTTTTCCAAATCCTAGTCTTAAATCATGTCAAATCGAGATATTTGATAGAAATCAAGTTATGTAGATTTTACAACATAATTTCATTGCTTTCCATTTCCTTTTATTGCAAATACCCCATTATAAAATAAAATATTTTATAATCTTTGAAATTATGAAACAGAATTTTCATTTGGATTCACATTTCATTTATGTAATTCTCATAGGATAATGTAAATTGACTTTCATAGATACATTTATATAATCGGGACACTGTTACCCATTTGACAAAAACGCCTGAATAATTAATCACATTTTGAGGAATGAGCCAATAACATGCTCGAAACATTGAATCTCTAAAAGTTATATGGCATTGATCTTATTCGTAATGTACCTTTTTTCTCTAAAAGCTATAAAATAATAAATAATGAGTGTCCTGAATCTATTGAAAATTAGAGAGCAATAAAACTCTCAGACAACTACAGTTTTTTCTTATTTTATCCTGGAAAGTAATGGTTTTTTTTTTTTTTTTTAACTTTTAACAATAGAAAACTTTTATTTAGAAATTCTTTGAAAGTTACTTCATGCCTTGTTTCTTTTTATGTACAAAAAGAAAAAAAAATTTCCTTTTACTCACAAATAACAAAAATGTAAGACAAATCACTAAAATCTAAAATGTTGGTGTTATGACAGAGATAAATTTTAGTTTCCTTTCAAAACTGCGTACTGATAAAATAATTTATTCACATTGAAGATTTTATAATGATAAATAATTTTTATAAAAAATTATCTTTATACTTAATTTTCAGCTAGAGATACTCTCCTTATAACAAATATGATATTTTCAAAAAATTCAGAAAATGTTTTAAAATTTTGGACCACACAAATGCATAATTTATGTACCGAGACATCAGGAAATCGATGGGAGTTTGCTTAACGGATCAGCCGTGTAGTTATCAGAACTGTAGCTGAAGAAATCTGCTGAAACAGTCTGTAATCTGCCAGGAATTGTCGAAAACTGCCTTGGAAGTGCAGAGTATTACTGTGAAGATTCTGCCGTAGTGCAAACTGATAGGCATATGAGCTAAAATTTACTGATACAATATTTTCAGTTTTTACAAGTATGTTATATTCCTGCATCTGTGTGGCTAATCTATAAAAGTGCTGTGTTTTCTTTTTGTTCTGTTAATTCTGCATACGTATTGCTACCTGTATGTCGTCGTATACTGAGCATTTCTAAATTAAGCGTCATTAGAAATTGTTGTAGGAAGAATAATTTTCGTTCCTATGCACACTGATATGATTGCATTTTTGTAACAATATATATATATATATATATATATATATATATATATATATATATATACAGAATCCTAACTACAGAAATGGGGTACATGGCTCGTTTTAAGAATGTCTAGGGATTTTCTGGATTCAATAACAAAGCGGATTCTTAGAAGATGACATTTAATTAAATCATATATTATTGTACAGTATTTACTAAGTTAAAATATAAAAATTAGTTATACATATTAAAGAGCTATCAGATCGCTCATCTTTCTCTGTTGGTCGCACTATTCCATCTGCCGTTACTCTTGTGAATCCCTTGGAAAGAAGTCACAAAGTAAAGATCCAGCTCGTGACGCCATCTAGAGTTGGAAGTCGTCTCAAAATGTAAAACTCCGACACCTCAGCCACTCCTGAACGTCGATGACCTCAGCGACATCTGGTGATGACCTTACAATCTTATCTCACACAAGTTCACAGATAAATACTAGGGGTGACCGTGTATTGTAGGCAATGGCACCCCATACCATCACACCAACTGTGGGAGCGGTGTGTCGCTGTAAAGAAAGTTAGGATTGACGCGTTCACCATGGGGTCTCAACACACGAACACGATTGTCATCACTGCCAGTTTGAATCTGGATTCGTCGCTAAACACGACCTGGTTCTATTCCGCTGCAGGCCAGTTTCCTCATGCGCGATATCACTCCAAATGGAGGTATCGATGGTGGGTGTCAAATGCAGCACACGTAATGGGAGCCGAGATCCCAAATGTCCTTCAGCCAGGCGCCTTCGCATGGTTCGATGAGACACAGGGGCCCCTAATGAAGGTGCTGCCTGTGCCTGGATGGGGGCGATGAAGCCGTTGACTGTTCGCGTGCTTTTCTAACGATGTGGCGGTCTTCTCGACGACTGGTCTGTCGAGGGCGTCCTGAGCCTGGGCTTTGAGTAAATGACATCTCTCGGAACCACTGGACCCAACACCTCCTCTCAACACAATCAGAGCGGCCTAATTGACGAGCTACTCGCCTAGCTGACCACCCAGCTTCCATCATGCCTATGATTCTCCCCCTCTCAAACTGCGACATCTGCTCATTATTGTCTTCGAAAACGGCTTAATGGCATGTCTACCTCAGCTCTTCCTTTGTAAACGATTAAGCACACTCAAACAAGCTTCAGTTACCTTTTTTATACTCCACGTAGAACGACGTTAAACGCCCTCTACCGGCTATACGTAATGCGCAATCACGCTGCGTTTCTAATCATTAGCATCATTTGCATATCTCTTCGACATGTACCTTCGTGCCAAGTTTCGTTCCGATCCCACAATTATTTCTTTTTATTTTTTTGTCCATGAGTATATATATATATATGATTAAGATCATTTGTGATTATTATTTCTTACATTTTTTTATGTGTTAGTGTAATATTTAGTACATAGTTATGCCAGAGGAAAATCATACTGTGTTATCTAATTCGAACAGTCTCACCTAAATCCTATCGTGTCATCTACATCGTATTGTGTCATCTCCTACTGACATCTAAATATTTTAGTGAACTTCAAAGAACAGAACTTTTCCTTTATTAGAAAATGTTCTCTTCAGAGGAAGGAGGAGTTTGTAGTGAGCCTCAAGTTTGTAGTGAGCCTCAAGTTATAATAGAGTTGATTTCTTCAAGGCGAAATCCTCCGATCTTTACAAGAGATTGAGATGCACTCTTATTGACTAAAGTGCGGGATTGTATGAGGGAGAGGGGTGACGGGAACGAGGCTCTGGAGTGTAGCATTGCGTATGCTTAGAGGAGAAATAAAATTTACTACATTTATCTATAGCCAATGCAATACATTAGAGTGCCTACATCTCAACTGGAAATGACAATATGGCGTCATTTATTGCATAGGTTATATTATCAACCACCGTGCAATTCTATATCCTACCACTTGTCTAGTTTTTCAGCAGCTTGATCAGATATTAAAATATGCATCTTTTGTAAAACTCAAAGTAAAGAAAAAATCTTTTGTTTCAAAAACATAGAATATAAAATTAGTTTAATAAAAATTAATGAACAAATGTAATAGAAACGAAAAATGTAGATTATATTTGAAGCCTAGAACATAAATTGAGATAAGTAGTAAAACGTTACAAAACTATTAAGTAAGAGGCCCATACTCAAAAAGTATTAAATCTATGAGATATACTTAAAAAATAAAACTATATACATAATAAAATAGCAAACTAAATCTTGAAAGAGCAATACAAATTAAAAAGAAAATCCCTGAAGACAATAAACGTAACATTGAGAATTGTACTGGAAATATTGAGCAATACCATCTAAAAGATTGAGAAGTATTAACGTTTTAAAAAAATATATAATATTAGATTAAAAGCTAAAAAATTAAAGTTTAAAATGGGGAAAAGATTACAAAGTTGTGAAACAATTTTTTTAAAAAAAGAATATGTTATATAATTATATTCATCTAAATCAATTTTAATAAAATTATAAGGATGATATGCTTGATATGCTTATAAGCAAGAAAATTCTTAAAGGCAATGTAAATATTGTCTATTTTAAACGCAAGTCTAAAGTGACGAAATGCACTATTATTAAATATGCTTCAAATGTATTCAAGCTTAATGAACTTGTACATAATGCTACATCAGGAATTTTAGATCAAAATAAATCTCTCTTTTGGTATACATTAGAAACATTTATTATTTTTTACAAAAAATATCCAAATATTTCTGTTCATTTATATTAAAATTAGTTTGCAAGAAGTTTATGTTGCATGAAGTATATTAAAAATGTATGTTTATTCCGGTTGAAAGAATTTTACGTACAGATGAATACCAGTAGAATAAGTTTGTAATTTTTTTTCAATTTTAGGAGATCATCAGCGTAGTTCTAGAGTGAGAAGAGAGAATTTATTCTTGTTTCGTATTTATATGTTATGTAGGGATTTCCTTAGATTATGTGGTACTCACGGGGTATTGGATGAAAGAACTTTTAAGAGACTTTAGTTAGTTCCGAACAGTCTAGTAGAGATTATCTCTACAGGTCTGCAACCGTTTGAAAAGTTGATTCAGTAGATTTTACGAGCGGGTGATAATATAAATTAAATTTTAATTTCGAATTGTACCGGTTAATAAGAATGAACTCTTAACGATCAGTTATAGATTGGGAAAGCTTATAAAGTTAAATCATTATACTCACACATACTGTGTGAGTGTCTTTTCAAACTTTTTGGAGATAGTATTTATCTATAATATTTTAGTTTTATTAATTTATCTAAGAAATGTTTTTATTTTAATTTTAAAAATAACCACGAGAAGGAGAAACACATTTTATAATAATGTCTTAACTTCTTTTAAAATTTTACTCTTATTTATTTTAGTTGGATAATTTGCTCCAATTTTTTTTAATTTTATTTCTTGGCATAGGTTTAAGGAAACAATATTTAAATTTCGTTGGATAGTATTTTTTAATATTTTATTTTGTTTCTTAGAGAGAATCGATCAATCAATACAGTTTGGTGGTTAAAAACATGAAACAGTCGGACCTTTTTGAAATGATGTTGGAATACCTAATTGATTGTTCAATGTAATGTTGTAACAATTTAGTAAAAATACTTTTAATATGTATAAAGTCAGAGATTTTTTTTTAAGTTAACATTTATTTTCTTTCATTTAAATGTATTTGTTTATTTCTTCTCTTTTTGTTATGTTAAATGGAATTATATTGTTTATGGAATTTTGTTTATTCCTGGTGTATACCATTAATGGTTAGTTAATTACCGAATTTATGATGGTCGGAACTAGAAAACTTGTTTAAAAACTCTATGCTGTCTAATAACAAAGATATTGTTTAAATTACAATAACCTTTGTTTATCTCTTCCTTTCTTTTCTCTTTAAATTTCCCCTTTTGGGTAGCTATGCTTATTTAACAGTGTTGTATTTTCAATTAAATAGGGTTTTTTTGTTTAGTATAAAATTATCATGTGTTATATGTGTTTTTGAATTTTCCTTTATTTTAATTTAAGTAAATTTGGGTTTTTTTATATTATATTAATAACTGTACTCATTTTTGGTTTTAGTAATTATAATTTGTAACTTTAGATTGATTTTGTATAGTTTCAAACTATGCCTACTTAACACACACACATAAATATTACATATATACAGTTCAAACTAATAATTTTTAAATACATATTTAAAATTTAGTTGAATATTTTTCCAAAAAAAGCTTTTGAAAAAATCTTTAAATATATTATGTATTATTTTAGTACTAAATTATTACTACGTAAAATATTGTTAATGAAAATATTTGAGAAAATGGAAATGTACTTACAACTTTTTTGAGAAAGGTCCAAAGTTCATTCGAATTTTAAAATTTTTATCTTTTCGAAAACATGCGTAATAATTTTATTATATGTAATATTCAATTGAATGATTAAATATTCTGTTTTATATTTATTATTGATAATTTGAATTAAACTTAAACATGGATAATTAAAATATAAATTATATTTGGCTTTATAACGTTCATTATAATTCAAAACTTTTTGATCAATTATATATATTTATGAATTATAAATTAATTTTTATTTATATAATTTTTTTTCAAAATGTTTAAAGTAAATATTACTCAAGCTGCTTCAGGTTTCCTTGTTGAATACCCTCAATTTTTTTTCAAAACAAATTATGAATATATTTGACTTAGTTTTCCTTAAATAAAATATCAATTGGTGAGCTAATTTTTTTCTGAAGAAATAAAATAATATTAAAATTCTTATAAATAACATAGATTTGTGAAATAATTGTTTTCCCTACTGAATGGGATATTTTTGTTGAATTATTTATATTTATATGCTCTATTGTGCTATGAATCAAAACAGAATCTACAAGAAGGTCCCCTTCCTTTATGTACATTTTTTTTGCAAACAAATAGAAAGGTTTGCAAAAACATTTAGTAATTAAAAAGAAATCCATATTTTATTACAATGAACTAAACGTATTAATTCTTATGATTCATCAATAAAACTTTTTGTGATATATAACTTACAATTTTATTTTCATTCCATTACCAGGTAAGTCATTTTCTCCTTCTCTTTTATTTTACTGCAAACCCATTTTCACTTTCCAAATTAGGCCCTTCACTTGTGAATCCGACAGTAGTCACCTATCATATTGAAGTCACATCCTCCTTGGTAGCGTCTCTCGATATCAGGGGCATCCTGGTGAAATTTTTCACCCTACTGAAGACTCCCAAGTTTTCAAGAAAATAGTCAATATGGAAGAGTAGGAAATTAACTTTAAGCTTATCCTGCATCCTTGAACTTTATACACAGCCAGCATGTGTCGTGCAATGGTTTATAAAAGCCCTGAAACACCTGTGAACTATGGGAACCCTGTGATTCCCTAAAAAACCAGTGTAATACGTTCTTAAAAGTGTTCCACTGTTATTTGCCCTTTCCTCCTTGAATTTCCGAAAAGAGGGGATCAGATAAGAGTTTTCATATGGACTCTCGCTCTTTCAACTGTGCTTCAGATTTATTAGAGAACTTGGAACACAGACATTTGAAATAATCCCCATTTTTACTTGTGATTGAACAAACAGTTTTATGATCTTCAATTTAATATAAGCAGTTGGTAATAAATCATTGTCATGTGGAACCAAGGTCGTATTTATAAGTCGAGGTGTGGTCAGTCAGTTTTTGTCCAATGTAGATCTCTGAATCTTTTGGCTCACAAGCATAGAAAGCAGGAATATTTCATATAAACTGCCTGCTAGTCCAATATTTTTAATATTGAAGTCTCCACAAACCATCCCTTGATGCTCTAGACATTTTCTCAATGTTCGAGGATCATAGCCGGATCATTAAAGTTTTCTTCCATATGCTCTGAGTGTCTCCTTCATTGTAACAGATACTGATTCATTTCCATTATGCTGTAAGATTGCTTTGAGGCTAGATTTGGATAAATTAATGAAAAGATGTTCAGTTAGATGAATCATGTTCTACTTAAAAAAACTTCATGATCACCGTAAAATATATCGTTTCAAAAACAAGATTACCTCCTTTAGAGAAAAACTGAATATATTCTTCCTCTCGATGCCTGTAACAGAAAAAGCTCCAGAAAGTTTTTTTGTCTCGATCCGATCAATTCAGCTGCATCTTTGGAAATGCCGAGATCTCTGACTAGATGATTGAATTCTTTTAAATAAAAAAAAATGTTAGATCCCTCATCAAAGCAAATATGTGAGCTATATTCGTCTTGAGAAGATATTGTCTCTGGGCTCCCCGACTCACTCAGGATCCAAATTAGAAAGTCGCTGGAGAACTGGTATTTTAGTGTTATGGGAAACTAATCAAGGTAAGGTAAGATATTTTCTTCTTATTTTTGTATTAAACCCTTTTTAAAACTACCAAACAGAAATAGCAATCGGTAGTGTGTTTTTCTGTTATCGCCATAGGATAGGAATGAAAAAAGGAAATGAGTTTCTCTTGCCCTTCAGCCACAAAGATCTGTCTCGCATCATCTGCAAACCTTATGAAGAGCCAATGTTTCATCTCGTGATCCCAATGTTTTAATTTGAATTAAGCAAAATAAACTTTCTCCACCCAACTTCCATATTTTTTTTTTGTTGATTTTTTAACAAAATTGAAACGAAAACAATAATTGAAACAAAAATTGTCCAGAGAAATAACGCAACCGCTTGGAGCCATATATTTGAGAATAAAAACACGACCACAGTAACATTTCATTGCTGGATATAAACTGAAGGAGATTTTACATATCAAGAGTGATACTGTAGTTATTTAGCTTATTGAAACATGACCTAATCTAACAGCAGAATTATACTAATTCCTAGTTCCCAAGATATCATAGCAAAACACGTTCAACCCAGCTAGTAATATTTCTCATCATTCGTCTCTAAGTAGACTAAAACCTATAAGAAAAAGTTAAACAAAAAAATGTTATGCAACATTTTAGTTTCAAACCTATGTAATTAATGATATATTTACTCAATTATGTGCGACTGCAAATTTAAGGAGGTTTTTAAATAAAAATAATTAAATTACAACTATATCTTTGTCTTTATATTCTTAATTATATCTGAACTATTTTAAATGATTGCGATTTAATTAAATATTTTAGTATCTTATGTCATTTAATCCGCTTTTATAATGTCAGTATTATAGCTATTAGTGAGTGCTTTAAATTTATTGAGATTTTCCAGAAATTTTGCAGCAATAAATACCTGTGGATATATGCTTTTGACTATTTGTAGACCATTTCTTAGGAAATGTTGTAATTTTATTATTCATTTCTTATATTCCAAAAAAGATTTTCTAAATAATCATTGTTGTATTCTACGTGTTTATTAATAATTTTAATAATATTTAAAATCTAATAATATTTGCAAATAATTGCATAATTACAAGAAACTTTGTCACCATAACATATTTAATGTATCTTCGTAAATATGTATTTTTATAAAAAATTGATTACATTATAATTTAGTTTTTTGCTCTCGCTAGAGTTAAAGTTTATGATATTTTCTTCATTTAATTAGTATTTGTACTCATTAAATTCTTCCACTAGTAAGCTATATTGAATTGCAAATTTATTACAAAAATTATTAATCTCCTCATACATAATCTTTATCTTTATGAGACATGGTATCCAAACCATATGCAAATATCGATATTTTTCATTCACAAATATGATACCTTGAAGATTTCAAATTGTAAATGTAAAATTCCAGAGTTATATCCTACTTTTTATTAAGTTATCAAATAATTTGTGATGCATGATAAGAGAGTAAACAATATGCACTTTTCAGAATATCTGATTACTTTTAATTGATATTAAACTATGTTGAATTTTCGTTCACATACTATTTTTCGAAAACTTAAGGTTTCTTACTAACTGTGGTAGGGGTGTGAAATTTGTTAGGAATGTTTTTGTTTTGAACAGTAATTTTTTTCAGAACATTTTTAATACAGCTCAAAAATGTGTAGCATTTTTTTTTAAATTTTGAATCAAAATTAATATATTTTTGATAATTTTGTTGTGTTTAAAAATTAAACTATTATAATAAATTAAATAACAGCAAAAGAAAACCCATGAACACTTTAAGACACTATATCATAAAATACATGGAAAAATATTTTCGTAAAATAATAAGCAATTTTAAAAAAGGCTTAGAAACCTAAGAAAATTAAAAATTCTTTAAAGCATTGAATATTTACGATCACTATACAATAGATTTTTAACAATTTTTGTGTTTGATTCTTATAGTGCGTTATATCTTATACAATATGTAATTAAAATCTCATTCCAATCATTAAAAGCAAAAGACAAAAATTTAGATCGTACTATGTCACTTAATGAAATAGTAATTAATTGAGGTCATAATAATGAAGTCTGTTTTCTAATTCATTATATCTTTCAGAACTCATTCACAATACTCAAATCCCTCGTAATGACAAAGATGTGTTCACTTAAATTAATAAATTCATTAATTATTTGTAATTACAAATTAGATTATGCTCCATATCTTTAATGCTATTATATTTAAAAGCAATATATATATGTACATACTCACATATTTTACAATTTATATGTATGTATGACAACAAATTAAGATAAATAAGTAATTTTAACCTCCCATCATTACGGATATCTATTTTTATTTATCATTGTATTTGAAACAAGCACACAACTCTATTTTATAGATTGGATCGCTTCGGGGTAATGAAAAATTAATCATTTTCATTTATCTCTCCCATTACAGCCTTCATAAAGAGGCTTTCAACCCTTATACAATTCAAGTATTTTCGTAATTTATAGTGCACATTGTTTTAAGCCTAATTGATGAAGTATGAAATAAATGTGGCAATTTATTTCGATTTTTGATGTCAATCCTTATTTGCGCTCAACATCTCATTTGAACCTTATTTATTAACACATTATATAATTATTTATTGAGAAAGAATATAAGTACCTTGTTTTGGACTGTTGATAATTCTATTTCAGAGCCTTGAATTCATTACATGTCGCACAAAAATAGATAACTTAGTGTTTCAACAGTTATTTTATTTTCGGTGCTTAAATCCTATCTATTGAAAATATAATCTTTAGTAAGAGATTTCTTTAATATTTTTTTGTAAATTGGTTTAATTATTTTTATTTCATCAAAAATGCAACATTTGATTTTCTTTAAATTTTTCATCACATTATCATAGTAAAATGTTCAGTAATATTAGAGCATAGCAATCACATTCAAATCTTCTGCAAGTCCCTATGAAATAAACTACAATATCACACTTTCTTATTTTAATAAAAAAACGGGATATTTCTTTCTTAAAAAATAAAAATATCTTAAAGGAAAGAAATGCCTTGAAAATTCTGTGAAAGAATAAAATTGTATTTTAACAATAAAAATTCATAATTCACATTTATAGAGTTATGATAAACAGAATTACGCTCGAACCTTTTGCTTTTAAATATTCCGCAGCCTGTAAAAAAAAATAAAGTACATTTCATTTCAAAACGATATTTGTCTCTATTACGAAGGTAACTGTCTTAAAATTCCTGCATGAAACGTTCTCAATTTTAATTTAATTCCTCACAATTTTTCTTTAGTTTCTCTGAATTATGTACACATCCGTTCAATGGACGAAGTGAGAAAATGGGTTAAGGTTTTCGTCTCGTTTTCTTCGTCTTTGTGTTTTGGGATTAATTATTATTTAGCTCTTCCTTTAGATTTTTGAATGATTTAATACTAATTCAGATGTTTATTAACGTGTAATTTGACTGTTTGCAATAAAATTGTACAGGATTTTACTGATTATCTTTCTTCCTTTTTCTATTTTTGGTTTTCTGAATTCGCTCATTTTTGTTATGTTGCTATATTTTTTGTACTGTAATTCACTTAAGTGTAATGGTTTTATCAGTAAGGCCAGAAGAAACACACATTATTTGTTTCTAAAGAATAGAACAATATTAATTACATTATTTCCAATATTTTAAATTTTCCTTTTCTTTCACTTGTCTTTCTTTTATACATTTTCTGGTTCTTAATACATTTTTTTATTACTGGTTTAGAGGATTTATATTTTTGGAACGTTTAATTATTGAAAAATAAATTTTCTTATCTGATTTGCATAATAATTATTTGGATTTTTTATCATCCATTAAATATTTAGATTTTTATAAACTAATATTATTTATTTATCATATATATGTTTTAGATTTATATATATTAATGATGCTCTGTCTTGTATAATTTGACTTGTTGATTTTGATATTTTTTTATTTATTAATTTAATTTTTATGAAGCATTGTTGTATACATAACTAAATGTTAACATGATTTAATTTCGCACTCCGTGTTAATCAAAGCATACATTTTTCTAATTCAAAAATATTTCAAATGCGAAGAAAAAAAATATTTATTTAATTTATCCAGCAATAGGTAATGCATTTTCTTTTGTAGCTGCATATAATAGTAGAATTTTTCAAAGAATTTTATTCTCTGATTTAGTAGCTATTAATTATGCAAAAATAGAAGTCTAAGATTAAATAAATATAATTATCACTACATTAAGAAATAAAAAAAACTATTAACATTCAAAATGAGGTTTATTAATAAGGATTTTATAAATAAGGTAATTAGCAAAAGGATTAATTTTCTAAGAGTAAGGGTTTCGAAATATGAAAAATAGCACAAATTATCTAATAGTACTGTATAAAATAATGCATATGAATGGGATACATATTCATTAGAACTTATATTATAATAAACTGTTTATCCCATTATCAAATTACGTTTAGTGGTTTCGCTATGGGAAAGAGGAATTCCTCAATTATTTTTGAGTATTTATAAGATAATTATATTATCCCAGTATGCATGCTCCTACATTAACTTAATTGCTTGTCCTCATGAAGCTCATTGCTCAATAAAATTGTGTCAGCATTTAGAGCTTTGCTATTGCATTGTAAACATATATTTCTTAAAATACAATTTTTAATATAAACATAAAAATCGACTAGTATGTATCGACTAGTAACACATTGTTTATTCTTGCATTAATAACTGAAATATAAAAAATGCACTTTTTTAAAAAAAATATTTTATAGCACTGCATGCATTTCCAGGTTTAAAAATGCTTTTTGAGCATAGTAAGAACCAAAGTCTTGAGGTCTAACTATGAATAAAAATTGAGATATGGTATGAACCAAGAATCACGATTCGTTGTTATCAAATGAAAATTACTCCGGATGAAAAATTACTGTATTAATAACAATTATTAAGATTTTATAAAATTAAATTGCATTTACAAAGTACTCATATTAAGGGCTTTAAATTACTTGAAGGAAATGGAAATCGAATTAATTATTAACTATAATTTAAAGTATTTAATAGTGAGATTTTATCTGGTTTTTTTTCCTTGCATTAACTTATATGCTCTTGTTATTGAGTTCGTTATTTCCGGTTACAAGAAAAACTCCAAATGAACCTAGTTTCAACTTTTATCCAAAATCTAAATATATTTTATGACAGTTTTAGAAATTTGGAGGTAAATGTATTCCCTATGAAAATCAATTTCAACTTCCAGTCATAAACAGAAAAAGTATGACTAAAGCATTTCATTAATTGCAGAAATTCAATTTCGTGATTTAAAAGGTTTCGGCAGTATCTCTAATTAAGGAAATTCATAATGAATATAAGATATTAGTCTGTAATTATATTATTTATTTAATATTCATAAATAATTATAATACATGTCTCAAAGTATAAAAGTTAATTAATAACTTGATCAATTACGCAAATTAATTAATTTACTGTTTTAATTAACTTTGTAAAAGGGTAAAAAATCACAGTTGACTTTATATTTGAGTACCTTTAATTATTTAGATCTGATATTAAAACATTTTTGTGCATTTATTATTAATTAACATCAATAGACCTATAACAATATATACTACTTTGCGCTTTCTTTAGAATTGCATTTATAATAATGCTACAAAAATTACTTCAAAACTTATGTAGCATTTTCATTTATGTAATATTTGTATTATGTTTGTTTATTGATATGAATTTCTTTTAATAACTTCCTTTTCCTTAAATAACTGAGTAAATATACTTTAAATATAAATTCCGAAAGTTATATTTCCAAATATTTTTAATTTGCTCTCGAATCGAAAGATAGTACAAAAAATTACAATAAAATTAATTACAAATACGATAGTCGAATGCAGAAAAGTATATTAAGTTCCATAAAAAATTAAGATTCATGTAATACATACACACACACACACACACAGACATATATATATATATATATATATATACACAAAACTAAATATTATCGACAATACTTGCTCTGTCTTAGAAAATAACGTCTAAAAAGATATAATTAGATAGTCTGGCATTTGTTTGATTCTCAAAACCCTTTTTCTCTCTTTTAGTTTTGTGGTATTTTGTTTTCTTCTTTGTAGTCCAACAGTTTTAGTTTAGTACTTTTATCTAATAGTTGTACTAGTTTTTTTGTTTATCATAGCTAGTTAAAAGGATTTTCTTACAGCACAGTTTGGCTATGGGATACGTTATTTACTCAAAGTTCAACATAAAGTTTCTTAGAATTAAAGAATTCTTATAAATTATTAGAAACTTCGTCAATAAAATGATACATAAATGTTAATTACTGAGATATATAAATATAATATCAGTAATTACTACTGACTAACATTAAATCAATCTTGAGATTTACAGAATGAATTAATTTTCATAAATTCGGCTATTATTCCTTATAAAAATCATCTATTATTTCTTAAAAAAACCTTTCTGAGTCATTATATTTGTAAATGAACAAATAATTTATTGTTCATAAAAGCTGTTTAAAGCTTTTATGAACAATAAATTATATCTCTGTATTAATAACAATATATATAAGAAGAAAAATGAGATAAGTTATGTTTAAAGTTGTAATGACATTTAATTATAATTTGAATAAATCGAAATATTCATTCGTAATAATTCTTTCTACATTTTGGACTAGTAAATAATTAATAAGTAATGTAACTTTGAAAATGTTTGATTCAATTTATAATTTAGAAGTGCATTTCGCAGAAATTAAGAGAAGTACAAATATTTCACAGCAAATTTTTTTATCTTAAATTAAATTAGGAATTTTTTTTCTTTTACTTTTATAATAATCTTATATATTTTCATAAATATTAGAATTTCGTTTCTCAAAATATCTTTGCAGGTTGACAAAATCAAATTAGACACCAAGAGGCTCCATGAGTTTAGTTCTGGAATGGTAATTGTATGGTGCACAACTATATTTTCTTAATTTTTTTCACATTAACACTTTGCATTAGTTACATATCTCTCATCTATTCGAAAAACAATTAATGTAACAATTAAGCAGTTAAGAGCTTTTTCAATTACCTATGACTTTTGGATATGACAAATCATTCATATAGCTTCAATTAAGCTTCGGAATTACTTTATGTATTTCATTATTTTAGATTTTTATAGATAATTACATTTCAATTCTAAGTATTAAGTACTATAGATTGTATACAACAAAAAGTAATGATAATATAAAATTTTTAGTATCTTAAATATTGAAAATGTTTAATAAATTTTGGTGCTATTTAATTCAACTCTGAATTTTCCCTAAAAATCAAAAGATATTCACTCAATATTGATAATAACTTAAAGATATTTTAAAATTAAAAATTACTTGAATAGTCTGAAAAAGTCAAATTTCTTAATGAAAAATACTGATCACAACTATATTTTATTATTTTTCTTAATTTTTGTATAATGAAGGAAAAAAATATTAACAACCTTCAATAAATGTAATTATACTGATCTTAAATACAGGCATTAAAGCGTAGGACCAGTAAAGCAATTTTGAAATATTTTCTTATAAAATTCTTTACTTTTTTTCAATAGGTCATATAGTTGACTTATTACTCTCCTTACTACTGTTACAATCCTAATGATTTTAATAATATTTTTGTTCAATTTTAATAATAACTGACAAACATTTGTAAAATTTGAATAAAAAGGGAGAAAAATTAGAAATATTAAGTGTATTTACTAATTAATTTTACTTCTTCACATCTTCATGTAATTTGCATCAGTGGAATAAAATGTTATATATTCATTAAAATTGAATGAAACTGAATTTTGCAGAAGTAAAATGGATTAAAAGAAAAATATGAAGAACAGCAATTGTTAAATTGAGCTTCAAATTATTAATTGAATGGTGAATTGCAACACAATCTGTTTATGTTATTTGTCTGTTTTAACACGCAATCTGTTTGTGTTGCAATTCACTATTAACAACGATTATGATCATTGAAATTATCATCGTACATCTAAATAGTTTTTAGTATCTATAAATGGAGAATGTTCAATAATGGAAAAATAGGATTCCGAATATGAATAAAAGTTAGGATATTTCGTATTATCTTCCTTGATTTTTAATGAATTACACTTTTCCTTTTTTTTTATTGCAGTAAGTCTAATTACTTTTCAAAATTATTTAAAAATATATTGCTTTATTTTTTATGTATCTCAACAAGTAGCATCAACAACTTAGTTCAGTGATTCTCAACCGGTGGGGCGGGAGCACACTAGAGGGGGGCGAGAATTTCCAAGGGAATATATTATTTAAAAAAAAATTGATGAACTGAATAGAAGGAAAGCACACATACACATAGAAAACATAATACATTTCGACATATTTAATAATTAAATTATTAAAGTAAAATAACTTCTAAATCAAAACTCACTTAATCAAAAATACCAAATTAAAAACGGATTTAATAATTATTAGTGACTTCCTTGGGCCTGTCTTACAGAGCATAGGTTTTCGAGGGAAGGCTTGATATTAGAAATAGCCACTCTCAGTTCTGTTTCTATATTTAGCCGAGATCTATATATTATCTTCAAGAAGCCACAGCAGAAAATCCAGTTTCACATAGATAGGATGCTGAAAATGGTAACAGAATGAGAAATGTTCTTGTTTTTAGTGCAGAAAAATAATCCTCTACTCCTGACCAAAATTCTTATAGTGATTTATGACTAAATTGTCTTTTGGTTTCTCCGCTTGTCTTCAATTCCAGAAATTTTTCTTCCTCACCAATTGAGAGTCCTTCGGGAGTCTTATGAAATGGATCCCTAACCTACTCGTAACTTGCTATTAGTTTTTCATTAGCAAGAAAATATTTTTAAAATTCTTTGCCAACATGGCTACATGGTTTTCAATGGTTACAGAAACAACTTTTACATGTTCTTCTTCAGCTTTGTAAATTTTAGTACAATTGTGACATTGGGCTATTCGCGGTTTCACTTCACTAACCTTGGGGACTTTTAATTGAGATGTATTGCTTTTGCTAAACATCCTTTGCCCAACCAAAAATGAAACGTGATTATGTAAGGCAGGTAGAAATGAAGTGAAGCGGGGGAGTTAGGAAATATAGAAACTCCGACTGAAAGTAGCGAGTGAGAGGCTGAAGGAGAAGTGAAGCTGAAGTTATAGATA
Organism: Nephila pilipes; assembly: GCA_019974015.1. NCBI lineage: Eukaryota > Metazoa > Arthropoda > Arachnida > Araneae > Nephilidae > Nephila > Nephila pilipes. Next base: position 188,419 of record BMAW01093998.1, read on the forward strand.
AGCGGAAGGAGAAGTGGAAAGAAAGGTTGAAATAGGTGGTTAGATTAAAGATTGTTTCAAGAGGTTTATTTACTACTGTTTTCAGCAGTTGATCCAGAGTCTGAGTTGCAGTCGAGGAAGGATTAGTGGAAAGAGTTTGTTAGATTACTATTGGTGGGTTGAATTTAGTTAATAGAAATATTCCCAGGAGAGCATAGTGAGTTGTTGTCATAGTAAATAGAAGTTAATAAATTCCGTAAATATTGTTCTAGTGTCTCTTTGATTAGTTATTGTGTCTTAGTGTTTAATAATTGAATCTAGTTATGGCACAAGAGGAAGCCCGGGTCGGGTGGGCGTCACACAATCATTCACATTGGCAAACATTGTTCCGTTTTTCTTGCTTTATATTTCTGCTCCACAATTCCAATTTTCTACAAAAAGCATTAACTTTATCACTCGTATCCAACATATGTGTATTTGCTCTTTGGAGTTAAAGATTCAAGTTATTAAGTTCCTCAAATATATCGACCAAGCAGCTCAATTTCATCACAAATAAACCATTTCGAAAATTCTGTGCTTCCGGTCTGTTTTCTTCTAGGAAAATAGCGATTTCTTCTCTTAATTCATAAACACATTGCAAGAATTTCCCACGTGTTAACCATCTAGCCTTGCAATAGAGTAGTAACCCTGAATGTATTGCACCTATGTCTTTATAAAGTGCAGAAAAGATTCTTGATTTCCGGGGTCTCATTTTCATATAATTTAATATGGTTACAACCGTAGATAACAGAATATTCAGACCAGGAATCATTTCTTTGAAAGCCAAAGCTTCTCTGTGGATCATGCAATGTGCCCATACACACTGAGGCGATTTTTGTCCTGCAAGTACTTGTATACTTTGGAATCTTCCGGATAATGAACGAGCACCATTGGTGTATTTTCAGACGCAATTTTTTCATTATATGTTTGCCTCGTTCATAAAATCGTTTAAAATAGCAAGTAATGCAAGCACTGTTGCTTTGAGTTCTATTGGTTTGCAGAATAGTAGCTCCTCTACTACCAACATATTATCACAAAATCGAACATAGGCAATGAAATGAACATCTTTACTACTATCTGTTGCTTCATCAAGCTATATCGAAAACAAATTGTCATGCAACTTCAAGAAAATCTGATACTGTACATTTTCAGCTATATCACCAATTCGACGAGCAACAGTATCATTTGAAAGAGGTATTGCATGCAATTGTTTTGAAAAATTATCTCCAAACATAGTTTCTACAATCTCAATTGCTGCAGGCAAAATAAGCTCTTCATCAACGGTGTGAAGTTTTTTTTACATCTGGCTATTTTATAAGAAACTTTCTAGGATGCAATTAAAGCTTTTTTATTCACAAATTTTCTTTAAAAATTTTTTTTTGCTTTTCATATGATTTTAATTTTAATTCGAAGATTTCTCTGGGTATGTTGACGTACTCACTATGAAGCGCCTCCAAATGTTGTTTAAATTTAATAGGTTTCATGCTGTCAGCGGCCAACATTTTTGAGCAAATGATACACAGGGGCCTTTCTTCTTCATTTACTTCAGTACTGGTAAACCCCAAATTTAAGTAATCTTGAGAATATTTTCTTGATTTTACTGTCGGAACCACGCTCGTCTGTGTACTTGTTGATGCTTAACTATCATCTAATGCTTGCTTGCACCCGCTTAAAAATTATCCATGATTCTGCATAAATCTGCTGCTTTGAATATTTAATAAGGATAATTACAATTAACACGAAAACATATATAACATACGGTAGATTCGTAGGTGATCGATTCGAATGAGAATTGAAACTTGCGTTATCGAACATTTTACTTCTTCCTATGAGAAAACATTTGCTCTGCGCATGCTCGAGATGACTTCCACAAACCATTTTTTCTCTTTCCTTAGTCATGCTTCTGTTTTATTTCTTTTATTTTTCCAAAAAAAGTATTCCCAGTTTTTAAAGTTAGCTCACCCTGTCTAGATTTACTTTCATTAACGAATTTTTGTACTATCATATTCATTTATCGTTATCTCCCTGTTTGGCTTTCATTTCAAATATATTTAAATTTTCCTTGCTTCCATTCGCTTCATTTGTTCACTGCCAGTTTGGCAAAATACCAGATGTGGTTTCTCGCCAACGTTGGCTTGCTTTTTCTCTAGTTTTGGCAGTTAGTTAATAGTTTAAAAACAGAAATCAAAATACTCAAAATATGTTATTGTTGTATACATTTTATTATCTGCGGAGGGGGGGGGAATCAAAATTATAATTGAAAACCGGGCCGCGAATAATGAAAGGTTGAGAAACGTTGACTTAGTAGTATATATTTACTTAGAATTATCAAATAAATTGTATAAGAAGTGTTAAAACGAAAGATAGATTATACAAAGATAAAGTATTCAAAGTCAAAAGAAGTAATTAACATACAATAGAAGTAATACTCTTGATTCAAAAATCTCATAAGTTTTTTTTATCTATTAGCTGAATAAGTAAAGTTCTTCCAAAACTTCTTAAAATTGCTCTGGAAATTGTATGTTCATTTTGTTACGATCCTGTAATGACGCTTATCTGAAGGATACTGTTATGAATGGAAAAGAGACAATGATAGAGTTTTTTATGGATGCCAAGGAAGGCATAAGCATTGAACCCATAACTTCGGCAATATGCTTGAGGTAGGATTTATAGTGATTTTGCATTAAACTTGGCAACATTGGTGACCAATTAAAAGATCTCGCAAAAGCTCGAACTTTATATACAGTTGTTTTATTAGAGAAATTAGGGAACTTTCTTGATTTTTTTCTTTGGTATTACACTTGGACAGGACAGCAATAAATATGGTGAGGTGTGTTGTGTGAGGAATGCTGCTGAAATATGTGGTAGTCTGCCTCTGAAATGCAATGAAAGGCTTTCAAGGTTTGCCCGTGGTCCGATCTATTAAGGTAGTGATCTGAATATTATTTAATATACGATAATACTTATTATTGGTGTTATATGTTTGAGTTTATAATCTGTTCAAATAAATATTGTTTTTATTCCTGTTAAGTTGCTATTATGCATGTATAAATTTTTCAATTTTAATATTAACATGTTCAAGATTTGCTACTTGTGCTTCATTTCCTGAATATTTATCAATAAAATATCATTTTCCTTTATCCTCTTTTTTGAACACTTTAATTTATTCACTAGAGGGGCTTTTGTTTTTATAAAAATGTAAATGAATGTAATTAGAGTGTTTAATAAGGTAATAAAAATACATTATTACAGGATTTCTATTACATAATATTTATCCCAAAAAAAGAATTTAAAGTGATTTGTACAGTAAAACAAAAAAGAAGTAATAATATATAAGAGAGAATGGCTTACTTTACGAAGAAAATAATAAATATATTGTTATTTTAAATTTAGATAGCTTTCTCATTATTTATTAAGGAAAAATAAAAATAAATGCAGGATTATGTTTCTTGATAATATAGCAGTAACTTATTGTTTAATTATACATTGTTGTAAGTTCTAAATAAATCTAATGCTGCTTTGCAAGCAAAGTTACTTGTTTAAATCTTTAATCTAACTTCTTTTTTTTTTGTTAATTTGATTTTAACTACGATACATGCTTTCTTATATTATCTATTAAAGTGTTTCAAATATCTTATATATATGTGTGTGTGTGTTGGCCGATGTTACTAATTATTTTAATTAAAAAAAGGTCTGATCTTGACAATTAACACATTTAGTTAAGACGTTACACATTAACATTTACACACATTTGACAAGATATTTCATGTTAACATTTAAAAATATTTAAACAAAAATAAACGTCATTACAACTGCATCCCCTACGAAATCACAGATAATCATTATTGTTCTTCTGAAGACTTTTGTCATTTTACTTTCGAGAGCATGTTCCCTTCATTAGCAGAGGCAGCGAACCTCTATATTCGGAGATTTGTTCGAAATTCAGATTATCCCCACATTTTCGGCCATCCTGGAATAAGGTGACCTCATCTTCTTGACTCCAACAGAAGATCGTCTCAACCTAGAAAATAAAGCCGAAAAGAGAAAATTCAAAATCTGTTACAAAGTTCAGAAATTAAAGATCCTTTATCTCGTCCTTGGAATATCATTGTGTACGGAAATCACTGTCGTCTCTAAAGTATCATAGTCTTGCTCCGTCATTGGCTTCACTTATCTCTCTCTCTCTCTCTCTCTATTTGCTATTTCCCTTAAAACCTACATAAATCAGTCATTTTTGGGAGGAAATAGATATATTCGGGAAAAAGTCATAATACGCATACGGTAGATACGCATGCAAATAAATGAAGTGTTTGGATCTCTTATGTTACACACCATCTTTTTATAAATTCTGCACAAGTTGTTGTACTCTTAGGTTCATCCTACTTTTCTTCTTTTTCGACTTCATATGTGTCATTGCTTCTAGTTTGAGCAAGTGTGTATGGCTCTAAGAATTTTGATTTAAGTTTAAGATGTGGTCCGAATTGAGTGCGTTTTATAGCAACTAAATCACCTAATTTATAGCAATGAGCCATTGACCTTCGTAAGTTGTACATTTTCTAATTTTGCTTTTGGATTTTGAATATTTTTTTTGTATCTTTTAGTTGATCGTTAAGCGGTTTTTCAAAATTAGCTTGAAATTTGGCTTCAAAAATTTCTTTTATTTTGTCAGTATGCTTGGTATTCATTTTGGTACCGAATAACAGTTGAAAGAGGGTGGTATTAATGCAGCGTTGGTAGGTTGACTTTATAGTTTGTTGTAGTTCATTAATATATTTGTACCCATGCGAAGGATTTTTAAGCGAAAACCTTGAAAGAATGTATATAATAACTTAATTTATCAGCTCAACTTGTTCATTGGCCCCCGGAAGGCCTGTTGTAATTAGATGGTGATCTATATTTTCGTTAGAATAATATGCTTCAAATTATTTTCTCAATATTTTTATCATCCCTTACCATGTAGCTATAACTGTATGTCTTGTATAAATGTTCACACCTTTGCCTAATACTTCATTTTTGTATATGAATTTGTGGACGTTTTTGTATTGTGCTATTTAACCTGTTGTGTATCTTATTTCTGTAAGAAAATTTCAACTGTTTCTTGTGTTTCTGTCATGTATATTTTTTGTTGTGCATATACCTTGTACATTTTGTTTAACCTTTAATTCAAAATTATGTAAATCTTATGTTATTTTGTCAATAAATGCTGAGTGCGGGGGTGATTGTTTCCCGGGGGTCCGGTTTGCAGCTCTAAACCCTTTGGGTGAGCTCGGTCCCCTTGGGTATTCTGCCAATAGCCCTCGTGTTGCTTCTAGTGCGACGTTAATAAAAACTAAACTAAACTAAACTTTTCTTTAAAAAACTGAGATTTCTTAAAATTAATTTTTAAACCATATTCACATGTGAGATAGAGAACTAGTTTTAATCTTTCAATTCCTTCCTTCTTATTTGCAGATAGTATTATTACATCATCCATATAGGGTAAAATAATACCATCAATGATTAAAGGTCGAAAAATGTATTTATTAATTTTTGAAAAACTGATGGGCAGTTACATAGTCCAAATGGTACTTTATAAATTCATATTGTCCTTCATGAGTAACAAACAACGTATATATTCTACTCTGTTTATTCACACTAACATGGAAAAAAATATTTATGAAATCAATAGTACTAAATACTAGCGATTCTTGTAATCAATCTGAGACATCTTTAATCAATGGTAAGGGAAATCTGTCTTTAACTACAATTTTATTTAGCTTTCGATAATCTATACATATCCGTGGAGTTCTATCTTTTTCCCTAACCATAACATTTGGACTAGAATACTCAAAAGAACGATGTTTTATAATGCTTTGTTTTAACCATTCAGTTATAAGATAATCAACAATCTTATTTTCCGAAAAAGGTAAACGCTTGTTGTTGTTAGTTAACATATTTAATTCTATGTTAGTTAATTTAATCTTCTTCGGTTGGTAATTTAATATAGATTGACCAACTTCATCTTTAATGGACTTGAAATATTATACATTATATTTTCTTCAATTTCATTAAAATTAATGTTTACTGGTAAAACTGATAAAATATTAGTTTTTTTTCACACGGAGACTTATTTTTATTGTAAATCCATTATCCTTTATTATAACTTCACCTTACAAAGTTGCATCTAATCCTAAAATAGCATTATGCTGTATAAGCTGTTATAAAGACACATATATCAGTAGCGCACTTAAAGTTTTCAATTTATATTTTTCCTATAAATACACCTAAGAGCTTTATTTTACTATCTCCTAATTCCGATAAAATTGAATTGCACTGATTCAGTTCACAAATATTTATCTTTTCAAATATATTTTTTTAGAAATCAGCGTAGCTTGATTTCCGGTGTCTATCAATGATTTAATATTTAAATTACCAAAATGAACCATTTGTTTGTTTAGCAATATAGGGAGATGTTACATTACCATTGGGTTAGATTTCCATATTCAATTTCGGATATTCAGATGCTTTGCGCTCAAAGTTTTGACATCTGAAATACTTTAAACTTTTATTCTTATGTGTACAAAATTTAGATAAATGCCCTTTAACACTATAATTAAAAGAAAGTTTAGTATTCTGATCATAGTTAGTCAATCGTTTCTGATTTACAAAATTATTAAGTTTTTGTACTAAAATTATATTTACTTTTCATAAAATCATTTTTAATAACTTCATAAGATTTTAGTTTTTCTCTAAATTGGCGTACGCCTTTGGAATCGTACAAAATTAATTTATTCTCATTTTTATCATTGATTTCTCTTACAGTATATTGCATTAATGCGACATCTTTAAACCTCTCTCGATTACCCAACTTTTTCATTATGAAATAATATTCGTGAAAAGTTCGTGAATTCTTTTATTTTCCGTTTACTTTATTCTTCTTGCAATTGAGCTGAGTTAGTGGTTCATTTATCAATAATTCCTTCAGTTCTTCCCATGACTTAATATTCCATTCACTATATACAAATACGAGTAATAAAAAGTTACCACCAAGTGATCGCTCAACGAAAATAAATATTTGTAGGTCGGATAAATTAAACATTTCGGCATCACATTCAAACTGCTCGCATCAAACGAATATATTCTCATGAAATTCACCATTGAAAAAAAAGTGCCCTCTATGTCAGAGAAACTTATAGAGATGTTTTGATTTCGATTCGCGGCATAATGCCTTTCCTCTGAATAATTTTCTGACTCCTTAATGTTCTGGCTCTGCGCTGACGAGATTTGTTTTGTCTCTAGTTCCGTTTTACTTTCCGATCCGGATAACATAATTGAATAAAAATCTTATTTTCAGAACTGTTGCAGTTTCTGCTCTTTGGAATGCAATATTCAGAATATCAAAAATGGTAATCAACTCATGTAATGAAAAGACATCAGCATCATTAATAGTTTTTAATTTAGATATAAAATTAGAGTCATTTACGGTGAATTCGTAACCAGAAAAGTTTCGAATTATTACTGTATTTTTAGCATTGCCATCTGTATCAAAAATAAACTTATGTAAAATCGTAATTTTTTTCTTTCTTCAGATTCTTCATTGCATTGCTTATCAAATTAATTTCACCAATCTTCATCTTCAAATTAGCAAATCAGAATAAATCTGATGTACGTCAAAATCTTCAAATATGTGTAGAACACACATTAATCCATTTGTCCTCTCACTTTCGAGAGCGTGTTTCCTTCCCTAGAAGAAGCAGCGCCGTCTATAGTCGGAGGTTTATTCCAAATTCAGACTCCTCCTCATATATATATGTATATATATATTCACTTGTTTTTGCCTCTAGAAGAGAAAAACAACATTTCAATGTTAACATATATATTTGTTCTTAAATTTCCCACTAATATTATATTCTTTTAAGTATCCTTATAAATATTAAAATCCGCATTCAAGTATATTACATACTCATATTTGCAATAAAAATGCATAAAAATATACTTAAAGTATACATCGAAATAATATTTCTTTTGTATAGCATTTACGTAGAATTGGTGTTAATGAGTTATGATATATTTAGAATAATCAAAAAATGTTTCATATTAACGTGAAATATTTATGTACAATGTCGTCAAAGGTATTTTGCTTCAATGTATTTTTAATTTTATTATCAGTTTTATTTTTAATCGTATACATTTATTTCCAACAGTTGCATGTGTGTGTGTGTGTGTGTGTGTATTATGCATAGTATATCTGTGTGAATTAGTAGTTAATCTCTCTTTATACTTTTGCTAAAAATGCTTAAATTATATATTTTATTTTTTTTCTTTTTACTTTAAAATTCTAAGGTTTAGTAAAAATAAAAATATTTAAGTTTGAATTTCTTATAATTTATTACTATTTTACGAAACAAAATAAATTTAATTATATATTTACAACTGCTTAAACTAATATGCAAAATATATAATAATTCGGGAGAATATTAAAAACAGACTCCTGAATATTCTAAGATAGCAATTTCGAATTTCCTTTATTAAAGGTCTTATTTTTTGATTATGGAAACGCATTTATTATGGAAAGAAATATTTTTTGTTTATTGCGTAATGAATTACATTACAAGGAATAAACAATAAAATAAAACTATCAATTCGTTAAAGGAGTTGAATGATAAGCCTTATCAGTAAAATTAAAGTTTTCAGACACCAACTTTACTGTTGATTGATGTTCCCGAAGTAATGAGAACCAGGACAAGAGCATGATAGATTACTCAACGGGAACTCGAGAACTGACTCATACTCGTCTATGCGCCAAGAGTAGTGTCTGCTTACTTACGGCTTACGGAGAAAGAAAAATACGAAAATAAATTGTAGGTTTATTACATTCCCTCAACACTACTCGTAGCAAACACTTGAAAATATTTTCATCTTAGAATCCCTTTAAATTTTATGTTAATTTTAAGTAAGTTTCAAATTAATTCATTTTAAAGTATTTGCAATTTTCCTTGTGGTTACACTACAGCAAAAATTTCTAAATGGTCTCTCAAAATGACATTACATAAATATGCTTCAAAATTAATGCTAAAGATTTTTGGGTAAAAAAATATACAATTAGATACTTTTAGAAAATAAAATCCTCAAGAAATCAGCTAAAGCTGCAAGACTTATTTGAAAATCATACAATTGAATTATAAGGCAATTAAAAAAATTTAATTGAAAATTATTAAAATTCTAAAATACACCCTATTTGTTTTTCCATATAAAAGAATTATAACTTTTCCTAGAACTTTATTATGTTTTAAATACCTATCCTTTAAATGTTTTTTATATGATTTCAAACTAGTTTTCACATATTTTTCTTTAATAATTCATTGCGAAATTGACATTTTAGTTGCTAAAATGTCCAAATTTTCAAAAGAATATCTTGCTTCAAACAATGATTTGTTGTTTTATTTCACATTCGAACAAAACATTTCTGTGGAAATAAAAAAAAAGAATGAAAAATTACTGTTTATGAAACGGTTATTTCTCAAAACTTAATATGTTACAATTGTCCATTTAATGAATTAGAAAAATCCCTATTACGAGTATCTTTTGGTTATGACATTAATGCTAAAGGAATGACGTTATTTTTTCGCTATAAAACTCTTTTTTTTTTTACGCTGCATATTTTTCTCATATTTCATGAAGAGCTTTTTTTCGCCTTTACATTTCATTACATTTTCGTCACTTTTTTCCTTCGAAGTATGTAAAAAGAATACTTCAGACCATGGGAGTGGAATTCATTTAATTGAACATTACTTTGAATTTATTTTTTGTCCTATGCGAAGAATTAAATCGAATGAGAGAGGACACATTCTTTTCTTTTCTTCAGATTTTTTAAAACGGGAGTCTTTTAATGAAAATGGCGAAAAAAATGTAGCAAATCATAAGCTACAAAATTCTTAACTTTTTTTTAGAAACATGTTACGAATATTTAAGTGATAAATGGTTAATACTTTCACAGCATAGGTTTTTTATGGTGATTCGCGAGAATTATGCGTAATTTTTTTCCAGACATATAATTTTTTAAAATTTTTGCTCTGTTAATTGCGTAGGTATTAAAAGCTGTAAAACAAACTTTCATCTTAACATCGTAAAAATTAACACTAACGCAATGTTTTTAAATATTGTTTCCTACTTGCTAATATTCAAAGAAATTTTAATGAAATTTAAAGCTAATAAATAGAATAAATACATTGAAATGTTTTTTTTTTATTCATACCTTTTATAAAATATTGATTGGGCATAATTATAATTATAGAATATTTAATTTCTTCTGAAAGGGATTAAAATATCTAAGGCAAATAGTTATTGTAAATTATATATATATATATATATATATATATATACTTAATTTTAAATGTACATAAAATCATAATAAATTATAATACTAATGAAATTAATTGAAGAATTACTAATGAAAAAATAAGATAGATAAAATTAAAACTATTAAATTTCGTATATTACAAATTTAAATCCAAAACATCTAGATAAAAAAGTAAGAAAGAAACATTAAATTTAAAAAGGTTATCTGTAATTTAAAACATACAAAGTAACATCATACAAAACAGTCATTAAATTACTGAAAATTCTACATAACATAGCATACAAGAATACGTATGAATCATGTAAGTTTTATACACATAGAATCCCTTTCTGTTTGAGATACTTTAAGAAACGACCAAACATATAACTCCGTATCAAATAACTCCGTATCATTCTCTCCAAACATATAACTCTTAGCCGGGTTGAGTTGTGAGTTCGAGTCCTGTTCAATTGAAAACCGGCTGTTAAGCCTGTCTAGGTTGTAAGTCCTGATGTTGGTGTGGTGTGGATTTTTGGTGAGTGGATGCTGTCCTTATTGCTTGATCGTCGTTCAAATTTATGAAGTCCGTTACTAGTAACCTTCATATTGTTTCAAAATGCGATGTTATTAAAATGTCAAATCAAAATATTCAGAGTACATTGATTTTCAGAGTACATTGATTGTACAATGAATCATTCGATTTCCCCCTTATATATATATATATATATATATATATATATATAAACAAGCAGGCACCGAATAAATTATTACGAGTTTATGATTGAACTATAGCATTCTCAAAGTGTACAGTCATGAGATTACTGAAGCTATTAATTTAATATTGTTTTAACATACTTGCTTCTAGAAAATATATTAGTAAAATAGTATAGCTGTCGCTTCCTTTGTTATTTGTTTTGTTTCAAAATGTTAATTTAAGCAATACACGACTCTACGTTTTGATAAATATACAATTGAAAGTTTGTAAGTCACTCAATTAAAAATGGATACCAGGAATTCAGAAAAAAATTATTGCGATATGATATGACACCAAATATTAGGATCTTTCTTAATCGTCAATGATTACTGACTAAAAATCAGCAACCTTATTATCTCCCCTTTGCAACTAGAAAACTAACCATAATACATGTGGTGAACTCGCACTTCCCAGTAGGGGAAAGAAAATTTTTCCTCAATCCTAAAAGCGCCGAGGGGAAAGGATATTTTGACTTAGAATCAGCCGAGTCCTAAAGGTTAACAACTGCCTTATTGGAGTTAATATTTCTCCAACTTATCTTTCATAAATTGGTCAATTGTAGCCAAAAGTTAAATCTTATTGAGCACCTTTGCGATATTTTGGAAAAAGGTGTGAAAGAACATCACACAACATCAGTAACCTTCAGTGAATTATGCACAGATTTATCCGACGATATTATATATATAAAGGTATTTAAATTCTGGGGTAGTAATATACATATATCCATATAGAGTAGGAATGTATTTTGAAGACATTTTACAAAAGTGACGATAAATCTCATTGTCACACATTTCAAACTCATTTCCAGTTTGATAAATATAGTATTGATTAAATTATGGTCATTATTCCTTAATTATATTTTACTTTCTAATGATATTTCAATTATAAAATAAGTTTTATAACAGATAGGTCTTTTTTTAAAACAAATTTCACATATATCAGTTCATAACACAGTCAATATGCAATTATACTACTTATAATATAAAAATTCATTGCTTTTTTGTTTCATTTAATTCAACTGTGATATTACTTTTAACTGGAAAAAATTTGTTGAAATTTAAAAAAAACAATTGATAATTTTAATACGTCGCATAGCAGATTTTTCATATTTATGATGTAGGTATACAATTAGCCAAAAAGGCGCCGTATTAGAGAAATTAGTACATATGTCTCTACTCTGTTTATAATAAAGAAATTGCTTAATGTCATTAATAATTTTTATATCTGGATATTTTGAAATTCTGAACATTTGTTTCGTAACAGGCTTTTAAAGAAGTTATAATTTTGATATTTCTTTAAATTATTCTCTTCTTTTCACATGCATTTGGGGATGTCAGCTTAATATTCAAGTTTTTGGTAATGACCATATTTTGTTATAAAGTAATTTGCTCAGTGGGATAGTTTGTATCTCTCTGTTTAAATCTATAAATAATATGTTAAATTTCTTTATTTCCAATTTTTTTAATAATTCGTCTTATTTAATAAGATTTCATGGTTTGCATATTAATTAATTTCGGATTTGCTTTTTTAATGACTATTTCGTATTTAATTATATATATATATATATATATGTGTGTGTGTGTGTGTGTGTGTGTGTGTGTGTGTGTGTGTGTATGTGTGTGTGTGCGTGAGTGAGTGTATTTATGGCTTCAAGAATTAGCATATAATCAGAGTATTTACGATTTTCAGTTATTAGTGCAAAGTTGATGTTTCATTAATTTCCTTTTAATTCAGAACACTTGTTATAGTCTTATTAATCAGTTCATTTGTTTAAAAATAATACTTAAACTTGTTTTATTTTGAACATTATTAAAATTTAAATTAAAAAAATAAAATTCCTTTTTATATGACCCTTTTTATCTTATTCATTTTTTATGTTTTAGTTTCTATTACTGAAGAACGTAATTTTGGTGTGCATTCTTCATGACTTCACCATTTGACTTTTATGAAGATTTTGTTGCTTCAAACTAACAAAATCTTTTTTTCTAATTGTTTTGTTCGGAATATGGACCGTTCAATAAATTTTTGAGCTTATTACAAAGAATTAAACACTGAATTTAAATTTTCATTAAAATAATAGTTTCATTCATATATCTAATGTAATCAGATTTAATCTGAAATTTAAAAATGGCTGGTTAACTCACAGTTCCAAAAGGTATTCCAATTAACGCTTAAATATTCTTTATTCATCAAACAAGATTTTCAAATTTAGTGTTTCAAAACACAACCATGAAGAAACAAGATATACACTAATCTTATCATGAAGGACATTGTTTTTTTTTTTGTTCCTTTTTAACGTCAAACTAATGCATAATTTCCCGCTTAAAATCAATTTTCCTTTACATATATTTTTTTCTTCTATTTAACATGAAGGTAAAAAGAAAAATCTATATATATTTTTTTTTTTGCATTTTAATAATCATGCAAGTGATAAAGACGAGGTTGCAACAGGAAGAATTGAAAAAGAAAAAAAAATTACTTTGAGGGATACCATCTGTTGTAAAGCATTGTTTTTGCCATCACTAATATAGGATTATTGATTAACTGGTATTCGATACTATTTCGATATCTCATTTTGTGTAAGATTATTTCTGTTTAATATCCATAGTAAGAACCTGTTTGGTTCTACCTGACCTGAAATTCAATGGAACTTTTTCAAGAGTTTGATTCATTACATTCTAAAAATTAATGCATATTGATTACTCTTGTTACACTTTCTTTCAAATATAAAAAAGTAAGTAATTTGACTTGATATTTCTATAAATATTTATTGTTACAGAGTAAAAAATACGTCGTGATGCTCAAACTCATATCTTAAAAAATAAAATGTATACAACATTTTAATTTCACACTAAAAAGAGAAATATTTCATTTAGACAATTTAAGCTTTTGATAATAGATTACTAATATTGTGAAAAAGGTTTTTTTTTTTTGTCTATAATACGATTTATTAGTCAATTTTTATATGACGTATATTTAAATTCTAATATGAGTTGAAATGCTATCATTAATTGTGATGCAAATAATAATTTAAATTAATACGCAATATTTTTCGCAATGATCAAAGGACATTTACAAAATACAAAGCTAATGAATGTCTGCAAAATTTCTACATTTTTTTTTTTTTTTTTTTTTTTTTGCAAAAATAAAAATTTAAATTCTGAAAACATTGACCAAGCATTTAACACACAATTACACAGTTTCTAGACAAGAAAGCTGAAATTAAGCTTCATTCTAATATAACACGAAGCTTAAGCCACACAGTTACTTACATCCATAATAATATTCCTTCAGATATGAGGATCTCTGTGTCTTCATATATAGTGTTGACAACAGCCTGATAACTATTAAATGAGAATTCTATTTAAAAACCATTATACAAATGATATTTATAATTAACCTTTTAACAGGCAGTTGGAGTAATATAAGAACATGGGTGGTGTACTATGTAAAACTAATTTAAGAAAAATGAATACGACTAAAAATACAGTAAAAATATTGTTGATATTTAACTTGTGAATTATGGTACTGATTTAAAAAAAAAATCAAAAAAAATTCAAACTTACAAAGATTATTTCCATCATTTCGATAATTCACTGTTATTTGTTGAACAATTAATGCAACTTTTCACAGATATATTTGTAATTCTATACAAAATTAGAGCATTCAGTGCAACTTATAGTTGTGTAGTTATTTTTCTGATGCCCTCACAAGTTACACCATTCTTTCTTTTTTCGATCTTCTTCTAGACTTGCGGCTTCCAATTCATTGAATTGACGCTTTGTAATGAGAACTTCTCGGTAATAATGGAATCAAACGTCTCTTTTGTAAATACGGTTTCAGGAACGATAATGCTAAAGTTTTCAAAAAATAACGTCCATACCTTAGAACGTTATCAGTGATGGCATTTGAAGCATAATTTGTCTGTTTATACCTGCGATGTTTAAAAATCTATAGAAAATCACCTTAAGCCATCTTAACGAAAACGCAAATTCATTTTTTGCATAATAAGTATTTAATTCAGACAAAAATAATTTTCTTTTGAAAATAGAATGAAAAAAATCATTTTGATCGCGCATTGAATGGTATTAACAATATCTTAATAAGGAAAAAAAAATGAAGATTGCTGACCATAAAAGGTTTTTGCATCAATTTAATTTCAGATTTTTGTAAAAAAAAAGTATAATAAATCAATAATAAAGAAATCAACTGATGAAACGAAATGGAACATATTACAGAATTAACTTACATAATAACAGAGATGGCGTATTCCGTACACTAGATGAGTTGTTCTAGGGAAAAAATAACGAAAAATGACAGATCAAAACGCGATCTTCGACTTTAAAGACAAGTATCTCACTGTATGATTTTTGGAAGGAGGGTAAATAAGGCCTATGTGTTACGTGATTATTCTGAGTGTTCTGGAAGGTTAAACATAAACAATTTAATAGTCTGACAGCTTACTAGATTTGGATTAAGAATAGGGCGCAAATAATCTGGTTACATTTCACTGGCGTAAATCAGTCATAAGAAATTCCAGGTGAGGCAGAAAATTTAAGATATATTTTCAACAAATTAAGTTGTATTTCAATTCAACTATTCCTGGTTATATGGTGTTCTCAATTCACACTTAAAATCTTCATCCATCAACGGTATTAATTTATTACAAATGAAATGTTTGGTTTTCTTTTTTATTAAACCAAGGAATTTTTTCCTAATTGCAATTATTTTGATAATATAATTCATAATATCAAAATATATTCAATAATTTTAGTTTGTGTTTTGGTAAAAAGTTGCAATATTATTTCACCGAAATAATTTTAAGGCTCAAATGCAAAAAAATCGAAATTCATACATACATTACGTTTTAAAGGTAAAAATAGTTATTATTTATTTAAAGATATCATTACATATTAAGCCCATTACTTCTAGATGACGAATTGTAAGATAATATCCTCATGTTTAAAAATATTATTTGTTAAATTACTTTTTTGCTGAGTTCATATAAAATTTAGCTTCAGGAACTTTCTTTGGAAAGTAAATTAATTTTGTATGTAAATTGTCACTTAAAATTCAAAAATTCTGGTTAAAAAATCATTTAACAATTAGTAATCATTCTTCCTATTTAGAATAAAATTTTAACCTCTTTCTTGAATATTTATCACATATATTTATGCATCAATGCCTTATAAGTTAATTGGCTCATTACTCTTCACCAAAAATGTATTTGTTCAACTGATTAAGGAATGTTAATTTGTCATTAATTATACCTGGAAGAAGTACAAATTATTTCAGTACTCTAATATTGATCTATCTGCATTTTTTCCAAGAGTATAAATATAGAATTAAATTTGAAAGTTAGAAATCAAGTTATCAGTATTGTTTTGTAAGTTTAATCTGGGATAATGATGTTATTTTCCATATTTATGAAATATTGGTAAAGGATCTCAAAAACATAAGTATTCCACTTCTGAATATCAAATCAATTTTTATTTTCATCATAAGTATTTTACAGTTTGAAGCTATTATTCCATAAATCTTTTTGTATGTTTTTACTGTTTTACTATCACTAATTAGCATTTACTTTTCCTTTTAGAGTCAGTTTTAAGAATGGGAAGTACAGTTGTCTCAGCAAGATATTTGTTTATCTTGTTTTGATTTTACCTCGAGGATTTATAAACATTTCATTAATTTCTTAAGCATGTTATTAATAATTAAAATATGAACATAAAAAATAGATTTCCTCAAAAATGGTTAATTTTAAAGTAAGACAAAATTAATTTTTTTAAATAATTATTTTGTTATAACTGATAACCATTACTTTAAAAATACTTATGGTGTTTTCATCGCTTTCAACAGCATCCTCTTTTGAATTTTTGTTCCATTTTTAAATATCGCTTGATTAATTAAGTATTTTACCATAATATTTAAGCCACAACACTTTAAAAATCGATATAAATTTCTCGGAAAATGCAATTTAATCTAAAATTAATGTAGTTATGCAATTTTTAATGAAAAACTAAATGAAAATTGCTTTTAAACCATCTTTACTTTTCCTGTCTTCATGTTCATAAGCAGTAAAATATATTTATCATATACCAACACTTCCGGTTTCAGATTACTTCAGATTTTCCTATACTCGTATTCCCAAAATTTGAAATTATATTAAAATTGTATTATTTGTCTTAAAGTTCTAAAAGTATACAGCTATAAAATATCACAAACAGAATGAATCTTCAAAATTAAAACTTTGTTTCCCTAGAAGTATACAACATTTGATCCTTTATTCTCCAACTAATGTGTAATTAGTTAATCTTTAAAAGATGTTGGAAATTCCCTGCGTTAAACATTTTCTTCGTCATGAATTTCAAGTAGCTATACGAGCGCAATGGAAGAAGGGGAAAAAATACCCTGAGATTTCCAGGAAGAAAAAGGGCGGGATTTTTTCTGCACTCCTTTAAGGAAAGCTCTTTAAAGAAGTGCAAAGAACTCCGTGAATGGATGATGTTCTGTCACTTGGGACTTGACGGTTCTACTGATTTGAGATGCATTTGTAAAATCGGAATCCAGAGATCTCCAAATTCAGTCTTGGTGAAAATGGTTGATTGTCGGGTGAATACTTTCAACAGTTTTATTTCTGAGATTTTTGAAGCAAAGTGACATCAATTTACATTTTTACACCCATTTGCACCCTGATTTATCGAGTACATTTCTCACCATAATGTTGTGAGGAAGTAGGGCTTGGATTGTATGGATTACATCACTATCAAAATCATACAGTCATTGTTTTGATTGCATATATTCCAATGTTACAAATTCGAATAATATATATCACATATTTTGGACATATTAATTATATCGTGCCAAAAAGGAAAGGAGTAGTGACTTAATATATTTTTTGTTCATAATTTTCAGGGTACTTTTATCAAAACTCCATTTACAGCATCCAGTCTGGGAAAAATTGTAATATAGATATACAGTAAAATGCATACTACTGAAATATCAATTTAAAACGAATTCATTTTTTAAATTAAAAAAAAGTAATGTTTTTCTATATAAAAATACTAATTCGAGCAAAAAGATAGTATTGTATTTAAACTTACAAATGCTATTTAGTGACTGTAATTTTTATTTAAGGAAAAAATCAACGAATATATCTTATCCTCTTATTTGTGAATATTTTATTTTATTACTTTACTTAATTACTACGAATTACAACTTTTCTATTCATATGCTGTTCCTTAAATGTTATGATCCAAACCTAACTGAACTGTTCAGAAAAATTAATGAGATTGTTCATAAAAGGAAAGATTTTTTTTTTCAGGTTTTGATAGTGAGAAATATTTTTTTAATTTATTATCGAAATTCTGTTATGTTTCAAAAGTATTTTCTTTTATTTTTCTAATATCCGAGATCTTATGTGATTAACATATTTATAACACATCTAAAAGAGGTAGAAAGATAAGACCATAAAGGCTGATGCAAATATTCTATTATTAAAATTAAAATTATCTAATTTGAAAATATTTTTCAGTAATTAGTAAACTTTAGAAACACTTTTGCAATGAATCTAGAGTAAGGTTTTTTAAACAATACATTTTTAAACCTAAGCATATGAGTTTGGTATATGTGATGTTAGTTACATACTAATTTAAATCTTAGACAAAAACTAAGCAGTAACTTTTAATACCCAATAGTTCTTGAAAATTAACATTTTTCTTAATCTTTTATAGCCACTAGATTATATTTTTTTTTGCATTTTTTTTCCTGTATTAATCTCCTAGGCTTAATTTCTCAGATTTCCATTTAATGACACAATAAATTTGATTATTATTCTGCTTAAAATTGTCCGCAGATGTTATATTTGAGCAGTTGTAATAAGTATTTTAATAAACCTGAAATAATATCAAAGATTCCATTTAAGAATTTTTTAAAAAAGTTTCATGCTCTACTATCGTTGAAACATTCTTACAAGAGGACTTTATAAAGATTTTATGAGGGGTGAAAATAATTACATTTAAAAATACTTCTTATGATGTATTTTCGTCTCTTTTGGCGACTTTTCCAAGGTTGATAGATTAGCTACAAAATATTTTTGAAAGAAGTAGGTCATGTGAAATTTATTTTCCTTCCTTTACTTTTACACGGCACAAAAATATTAGAAAATAAACAACCAAAAATGGTCAGATTCATCTCTTTTCCGCAAATAAAAAAAAGAATATGACCTATTAAGCTTTTCTTTTTTTTTTTTTTTTTTTTTTTTTTTTGACATTTTTGCAAGCATAACGGTTTTATGATTAAAACAGTTTTGAGTACTCTTACTTTTGTTCTTTTTTCCTTTTCAAAAATTTCTTATAATTATTATCATTTTTTAAGTATTCAAAAACATTTATCTTGCTCTTTTAAGATTGCCAAAAGCTCATTCAAGGTATAATTTACAAACTCCTTAGTTGTACAATATTATGTCAACCGAATATTTTCTTCATTTTGAATTGTAAAAAAAGTTTTGAATACTCTCTTTCTCATAAAGACATACATTTTTTTGCAATAAAAAGCAAATGATAATATGATTAAAATATTGTAATCGGTCTACCATTAAAGTTTTATATTGATTCCAAATTCCTTTATTTCTCAAAATTAAATTATTTTTATTTGATCCAATGTTTATTTATTTAAATGATTATGAGACATTATTGAAAACTGTGAAACTTATATTGCTCTCATTTCCATTTCAATATTACATTAATAATTTCAAAGAATATTTGCCATTTATTCACAGGCTGAAATTGGATAATCTTTAAGTATTATTTAAAAAAAAATTATATAGATAGATGACAAAATATCGTCATACCAAGAACTTCCATTACAGAATAGCATGAAAATGCTATTAGTTTTTGTTCCAAAGCATTTGAATGTCATTTTCAGGAAAAGGACTTTAGAATTGTCTTTATCTTATTTCCGCAGTTGAAAAAGCTTTGATTTCCCTTTGGATTTCATCTAAGACATGTTTTCCATGCCAAAGGAAATAGCACACCTGAAAAACTGTTGGGAAGTTAAAACTCAACCTCCCGAATACTTCAAAAAGAAAATTACATCATTTGAATAGAACTGTTTGGATAAAATTATGCAAGGAAAAATTGTGCAGGATAAATTGAATAATGAAATATGTTCTCAAAAGAGCTTTTCTGGTCTAACAAATTCATAAATAGAAATATAGAAAAGGAGAATAAATAAAAAAAAAACAGTTCATTTATTAAGATTTACTTGTTGAAGTAAAATTAAAATTAAAATATTTCTGTAAAAGAAAAATTTTAAAAAATTACGAAAAGTTGTTAAAACAGTTTACTTTTCTGTGTGAAGTATTACAGGAAAATTACAAAACCTTATTATAAAAATTCAATAAGTAAAAATATTTTAATAAAATAAATGTGAAACTTATAAAATATTAAAACTAATATATGACAATGATGTATATGCTAATAGAGCAAATATTTCATTCCTTTCAGCACAGTTGCATCACCAGTCATTAAAAGGTATAATTGAAAGGAATAATAACTCTTCAAAAAAAAATAATTCAAGTAATAAGTTTAAGATCAGGAGAAAGTATTCGTAACTCCATAAGATCAATAATTATCATTTCAAAACAATATATATATATATATATATATATATATATATATATATAGTTAATAATGGGATTATTAATAATATTTGTGACAAGAGAGATAATCAATGTTTCCATACTGAAAAAGTGTTATTGATTGACAGTGGTTTATGTTTAAATATTTTTAGAAACATATTACATAACTATTTATTAAGAAACAACAAATTAATTAATTTGCTTGTCATTTTTAAAAAGAACTTAAATAATTTCTGTTTTATCTGTGCAAAGGCTGTTTTTCCATTCTTTTTCTTTTTGAAAAGAATTTTAAAAAATAAAAATTATAAATCTGATTAAGATATTTTAATTCGTTTGTTTGTTTTTATCATTTTCTCTACTTTTTTTGAAATTATTATTTTTTATTACTTAAATTTTTTCTGTCATTATTTCTTTTCTTAAAAATTTTTAATATATAGGTTTCACCCCTGTAGATTGAGATATTTATACGTTTTTATTCGATCTACTTCCTTACCCTCGAATTATAAAAATTTTTTATAGGTTAATTCTTTTAAAACATTGTTGAATATTGGTTTTTTTTCCCAATATTTCCTATAATCTTTGTAAAATAATTGTAAGTAAATATTTTTTTTTGGTTTCCTAAAGGAATCGATCCATATGTGTTGTTACCTCTAAATCATTCAATCGGAATCTTTACTTTGGTGTTGAATTCATTCATGTGGTAAAAAGGGTACGCGTACTGGTAAGAAATTATGTTGTATTTACTCTAATTGTAAATGTCTTATAAATGTAAATTTGTTTTATTTTTAATGCAAATCATTCATTTTTTTTTGTTTGCACAAGTGTTTAATTTCTTTCTATAAAAGATTTTGTTATTTTGACAACATTCCCGCCATTTATAGATCTGATGATGTGTTATTTCTATATGTTTTATATTATATTATGTTTCAGTGGTTACTTTTTACTTATGTTTATTTGTGATTATAACTTAAGTGATTATTTTTGAAAAAATTAATAATTCTCTTCTTTAGTTATGGGTTTAAATTAGTTTTACATTATTTTAACTGATATGGTGAATGTAAATTGGTATCTTTTAGTGTGATTGAATATATTTACGATGTTTAACTTATTACTTTTTCTTTTGTCCAATTTCCGATTTTAGTTCTTTACCATGTTTTCATAATGTAATTCAATAAAATGTGATGGTTTAATCAGTAATTACCTGTATAAGCACACATTATTCCACTACAAAGTGTGGAAAATTAATATATACATTATTTCCCATTTACTTTTTAAACCTTTCAAAATTTTCCTTCCTATAACTTTGCTTTGTTTTAAATTGTTTAATTCTTTTAAATTTTGTTTTGAATTTTTAGGCTTTAAATTTTAGTTTTCTTGATTATTTAAATTTTTACTGGATTTGTATAAACATTGATTTGATATTTACGATTATTTGTTTAATTATTTAGTTTTTTTTCTCTTACTTGTATTATTGCTTTTGCTTTGAATATTCGTAGAGTATTTTATGTTTGTAAAATATACTTTTTGTGTCTTGTTTATATATATATATATATATATGTGTGTGTGTGTGTGTGTGTGTGTGTGTGTTTATTTTCGGGTTTAAGAGATCCTTTCCTGGGGATTGCAGGCTAAGACGTCCCGGCTGGGCCACCCTCTCCCCATCGCGGGATCCCCAAGTCCGTTTACGATCAACGCATGGAGTGAACACCTCCCTATTTAAACTTATAAGCGTCAGAAAACTATTTCGATTAGGGCAGCAAATCTTTTGATTGAATTCGAAGGTTCTTTGGACACAACTCTCTGTAGATAATGATAGGTACGTGCATTTCAGAGATCAAAAATCCTAAAAAGGGTCTCTTACGTAAGAGTCCATTAATAGTTGTTCTCTTTAACATTATAATATATAGATTGATGATTCCGAAGATGGGTGATACCTTAACGTGCCAAATACCCTCTATAGCGTCCGATGATCTGATTGTGGACCATTTCTTAAAAAGAAGATGCGAACATGTACAGAGACCTAAACCTTTTGCTGTTTTGAATGTCATAAGGGGATTGGAGTGATATTAATAATACCGTGGTAAACTTAAATAATCATACTGCGTGACATTTCATTTTTGTGCATCAATCATTGAATCTAAACTTGAGTGATAGAGCACAAATCCCATTTGTGATAATTTAAATAATCAGGAGGTAATCGTGGATGCTGGCAAATAATATGGGAAGCCCCATGCTGAGACATTACCAATCGTGTCATGAAGAGTTAGAAATTCCTTAAACAACCTTGTCGGGGCAAGTGGGGTTGTGTACTATAACATCCCATTCAAATCTACCATCATGCTCTTTACTCTCACTTTTGACTTATTGCCATGAACCACTTGTGTTGTGTTCCCTGGGTAAAAATTCTCTGGATCGAACTAGAAAGGGTCAAAAATCAAGCCCGTAGTATTGATGTGGCTATGGAGTGTACTCCTGAGCATTGTACCTGTATTCAGGCCTGAATCCGTTCACCTGAGTATGTCAGGAGCCTGTCATCAGCCTAATGTACGTACATGTACGTGGCTGTAAACCCCCTGGTGATGCCATGTTTTGTTGACGGTGATTGGCATTTGTAATGTTATTAAGAGAAGCCATTATTCTCCTGGGAACAGATCTTAAAGTACCTGGATGATTTTAGCTTTTGGAACGAGGTCAGTTGAACTTGACTAGAAATCTAAGACCCAGATGAGTTTCGGAGTCCTTCTAATATAAAACCCACCTCGTTTAATTTTGAACCAAAGTTACTTCATTCCACACACAACCCTCAATACTAACTGTTGACGTCATTTTAGATTAATCTGGCCTTGTGAAGGGTTACTAAAAACACAGTTTCTATTTTAAGAGCTTTGGCGCTTGAAGGAAGCACCCAATCCAACCGATATCGAGGGGCTCATTGTACTAATGGTACCCGCCTCCTGAAATTGGCTTAACGGAGTTTCTTCCTAAATATTTTCTTTCATACCTTTCTTGTGGGGAGGACACTGTATTTGACAGACGAATTAAGCTGTGGATCTCCAGCCCTATCCCAGCTTACACTGCCATAGGATAAGTTCACAAAAGACTGTTGTCCTAAGCGATCTGGCAATGCGCGCCAGCTTAAAATATAATCTGGACAGAACTTCCCTTTGACTCAGGAGTGTGACATTTTAAGATTAGAAATGTTGTCATCTCCGAGAACTTGGTCTTCTGTTGGAAATCTGTCTTGCAGTTGATTCTTCCCATAATGTGAGTCCCAGGATCAACAGACAATGGAGTATCTGGCTAAGAGGGTGCGCTTTATTGAAGAATGTTTCCTGTCCTTTCATCTCTGTACAGTTAAAAAGCCAGGTAAAAATCTTGCCAGACCATGCTAAAGAACTTTCTAATCGTCTTTCTTCCACAAGCTTGAAGAATGCTGTTCTCAATTTGAGGACAGGCCCAAGACAAGATCTGTCGCTGACTCCGCCTGAATGGACATAATTGCTTCGAAAATATCTTTTTAGGATTCAAATTGCCTCTTCTAGGCATACCCCTGGCCAGCTCTAGCGTTAAGGGCTATGAACTCTCCCGCTCCTATGAGCTTTCATGAAATCTTTTCATTCTGAGGATTATGGGAAACTAGAGACATGTTGATTAATGAACTGTTCGTAAGGATGACTATTGCTCCTATTTAGTGTTTTGTTCCCTTGTAACTGTGTTTATACCTGCCATTAGAAAATAAAAATATGACTATTAAAATATATTCTGTGATACTGGGACATGGAATCTATGTAAATGCTGCATAATTTTGATGGTGAATATATGCGCATTGTTAATTCTAACGCCTCTATAGCATATATTTACTAGGTATGTCCTGACATCAAACACACACAATACTAAGTCAATAATAATAAATAACACACACACACACACACACACAATGTTTCACACACACACACACACACACACACACACACACCAATAACACACACACACACACAC
>BMAW01093998.1:215735-251077 GCA_019974015.1 Nephila pilipes
TTAATATATGATGTTTTTGCCATCCTTTAAAATACGAAATTTCTGAAAACATTTTTTATTTTATTTTTTTAATTTTTGATGAGAAATATCAAAAGTATGAATAATCTATCTACTAACTGCCTACTAAAACTGAAAAAAAATTAAATAATATTTATCAACTACCACACATAAAGTCAATTATGAATCATTAAAAGGGGCCGCGGTAGCCTAGTGGTCACGGCCGCAGATTTTCGTTGAGTCATGGGTTCGAGCCATGATGAAACTAAGAACCCACCGTGTAGCCGGGGCTGATGCACGTTAAATCTGTCGGGTTCCAAAGTCTTCTCATTGATGTGGTGAGGAAGTTAGGAGAAGGGTGCTTGCTAAGGGGCTGTCCTCTTCACTTTACTGAGGTTCAAAATTCCTAGGTCCATCCCCACTAGTCTACGCGTTGCTTCTAATGCGACGTTAATGAAACCAAACCACTAGAAAAAAAAATTATAATGTGAAAAATTAGACTGTTCTGTCAT
The DNA here is from genome assembly GCA_019974015.1 of Nephila pilipes. Lineage (NCBI taxonomy): Eukaryota > Metazoa > Arthropoda > Arachnida > Araneae > Nephilidae > Nephila > Nephila pilipes. Next base: position 216,245 of record BMAW01093998.1, read on the forward strand.
ATTTAATTGCTTTTGATTGATATTCAACATATACTTAATGCATTCAACACTTCAATTCATATATAGAAGTTTTAAGATTAAAATTTTTTTTAATGATATTTAATTCTTTTTTTTTAAAAAAAAGAGAGTTATTTTCAATTCTAATTAATTTTAAATTTCCCGTACTTTTCTATTATTTTTTCGTTATGCCATTTTGTTTTGAAACAAGCTACTACAGGAATTTATACTGAGACTTTTTGAAATAAAATAAGTCTCTTGGAACGTGAGCGATTACAAGGTATTTCCTTTCAGCCTTTAGACTACATCCTATCATTAGATAAAGATCCTTAATGATTGTTCAATGACGTACAAAAAGCTTTTCCTATTTCTTATAATTCTGCTAAATAAGAGATATTCTTTTTCTTACAATATTATTCAACATCATGGTTTCATATTCGTACTTCGTTATAGAAAGCGATTACGGTAAGAAACCTCCTGTAGCTCTCTTCAGACAGAAAATAAACTAATTAATAGCTGGCATGAGAGAATTTTCGTTCGCATGTTGAATCACATTTCGTTTGACAAGTCTGGCTGTAGGTCGTTTCCCACAAGAGGGACACGCTACGAAAGTGAAGATAATTTATCGCCCTCATTTTACCTTCACTTTTTTTTTAAGAAAAATTTCATAAGGTATTTTCGTGAGCTCAATCCGTGTTTAAGAAGCCTGCTGCGAAAGGTATGAATGCAATCTATTTAAATTTATTGTTTATTTTGGAGTAAGCTTTCTCTAAATGTAATAACACCCTAAAATTAATTCATTAAAATATTTAATTATGCATTGATAAATTCATATCTATATAGGTGGGGAAAATAAATTAGATTTATATTTACATACATTTATTATAAGATGCTAATTGAGTGAATGTTTTCAGTAAAAAAAAAATCTACTGCTATTACTCATTTTGGTTTTTAAAAACAGGAAAATAATTCTATTTTTGCTAGAAATAAAATGATTACTCTTATTATCATTTGAAAAAATGATATACGTTTTTTAAACTTATGCAATCATTTTGATTTTTTTAATCAAATTAATTAATTAATTTGATATTTTAACCAAATTAACTTATTATTACTACATATAGCTTAATTAGTCGTTTTCGAATTTTGATTTTGTGTATTTGTTTTTTATAAGTTTTATGAATATTATAAATTATCTTTCAATGGAAACACACACACAAAATGTAATAAAATTTCAGTATGATACGCTCCCATTTATACAAAAAAAAATCCAAATATTATTATTCACTAAATGATGAAAAATACAAGGCACATGATCAGTAACTGGGTATTTAAAACGGACTTTCTTTTAATATTTTAATTAAAACTGTTTAAAAACAGTTCTTAATATAGACGTCAATATTTTCTCGACAGATAACATTCGGGAGAAAAAATTTAATGTCGTATTTCCAGGAGAAAATACAAGAAAATAAGCTTCTAGTTTTCTTGTAAGCTGTCAAATCTCTATTTTTAGATGAAAATACTTATTTATTTTTATTTGCAAACGTGATTGCAAATTTCATTAAAAGTGTTACAACAGTGGTGTCTTGTCCTTGAATACACATGGCACTTTTCCCATTTAGGAATTAATGGTAGTATTTTCGTATCTGAACTTTTTAAATTCTCTTATAAATAAATAAAATCATATATGTATTTTTTTTTCGCTTTATTATAATGAAATATAACTTTTCAAGGAATCATATGAACATATTCAATCTCAAGAGAAGATGTACAAAAAATTCTAGTTCTTTAAGTTTCAAATGTCAAAATTGAAACACATATAAAATGACTATACTAAATAAAATGAAATAAAGTGTTTTGAAGGGTGTTTATCTTAATTTAAACTTTACTGTCGCTAAAAGCAGAATATGCACTCAGATTATAATAAACTGCTAATTTCTTGATAAATGGATTTTTTTTATGTATGGGAGGAAAGGAGTAACATACAGCTTTATTTTCAAACAGTATACCACTAAATTTTATGATAATTCATTATTTTGATACTTATTTTTCATTTAATGTTATTTAAATAAGGTGAAAATTTGATTAATTAGACACATGCTGAAATTATAAAATTGTTCATTGGTGATTTACATTATTTAATATCTGTTTTTAAAATTAATTCCGGTCGTTAATATTTGGTTTATTTTGCATTTAAATATTTAAAAGAATGTATTCAAAAATAAACATATTGAATGAATATATTTGCAACAACATTTTACTTCTGTTTTGGGCTTCTTAACTTAAAGAAGTTGTTCTGAGCCGGCAGCATTTATTAAAACTCGAAATATTTTTTATCTATTCTGCCCATTAATGAATACATAAAAGATAAATGAAATTGGAATATATTCGTTGCTTTTTTCTGCAAATTAGAACTTGAAAATAATCCTTGAACAAAACTTATAAATGTTTCGCGTAATTCTTAAAAAATATGTTTTACATAAATATTTATTAATAATCTGATTATTTATAACGATTAATGTCTTATAATATTATTTGGTATCAATTATAAAAAATGTTTTAATGAAATTTGCTTAAAGTATTCTTATCCATTCATTTTTTTAGGATTAACCGGATAAAAAAAAGAAGTTTTCATACATGCATGTTATTTTTATGACTTTAATGTTTTGTTAAATTAATACAAATAACTTCTGGATGGAGAATTAAGCCTTCAAATATATTATATTTGAAAAGGTTTTACTTTTATTTTTCTGGGCATTTTTTGATTAGCACAAATTAAAATGTAGAATATTTTATTTCTGTTTCACTCAAGATTATATATTTTTTTTCTTCTGAAATAAGGAAAGAACTGAGGATTTATGAGAATTAATAACGAAAACACTAAGAGTAAGCATTATGTTAATTTGTATAACTGATGAGTAAAAAAAACTCTGTTTGAGAAGACATTAACATACACCTTTTTTGTACTTAATACTAACTTTCATTTCTACTTCCAATATTTAATTATAATTTTCTTCTTTTAATTTCAAATGTAGAAAATCTTTTAGTGAAGAATTTTCAAGTCGTGAGTTCAAACTTGTGAATAAAACTAATAAACCGAAATTTTGATTAAAATATGAGCAAAAAAATTTAATTCTAAGATATTCCTTATTTAATATGGTTCGGTACATTGATAACTTGATAATTTTCATATGCAAATTAATCTTCATACAGTGAAGAAAATTTTTATCTTCTTCAACTTTTACATTGAATTTCCAATTACATATTTCTTAGTAAGTAGTTTCTTAATATATATTCGAATTTCATTTTTCTAATAGTGATATTTTTAATTTTTTAGCATTAATATTTGAGTCTTTCTAAAATTTACTTTTTTCCTTTACTTCTCTTTACATTTTTCAAGTTTTGAGATCTAAAGGAAATTTCAAATTTGATTATTCATTTATTATGAGAATATGAACAAAATTTTAGTACAAGAAAAGAAATATATACTATTATGATTTTTTTCTATTATAAGATTTCCAAGAAACTGGATTAGTATATCAGAATTATAAAAGCTTGTATAAAAAAGTGTTGCATTAAAAAACACCACCAGGTGAAGTACCCAGCGTTGCATGTCCTTCACGCAATGATTATAATTGTTTAACATCGCATTAAGAAGAAGAAACATCAAGGCTATTGACCACGGACCTCGGTCAAATGACGAGGACGACACCTGAACTGACGCCTAGGACTCCAAACTTCCATTCCACGCTAATGGACTAGGGACCTTGACACCAGATTTAAGGAGCATCAACTCTGCGAAATGGCGGGACTTAATTAGGATCAGGTCTTAATCGAATCCACGACTGGACGAAAGCAACACCAGCAGAGAGTCCAAGACCATGACCACTAAACCACAGGGTCTATTTTACACAATATAACATGGATTCCATAACTACTTCAAAAATGTTGTGTGTTGAATTAAATTAAAGGATCTATTTCTTATTTAAATAATATTTTTAAAATTAGAAAATAAGTTGATACAAAAACTGGAGAAGAAATTAACAGGTTTCTTGAAACTGTTAAAAAATATAATTACAAAATTCTTAAAAAAAGGGACTCAAAAAAGAATAAATATAATTTTATAAATTTTGGAGGCGTTTTATTTTCTTCGATATCAGTTTTCTTATACAAATTATATACTATAAGTTAAGTCTCACTGTAGTATATTTTAATTTTACTTAATTCACCATCATTGTAATTTCAAATTATGAGGCCATAATTCAAGTATCATTGTATTTTCAATGTATTCAACGTTACATGGATCACAACTACCTTTTAACTTAAAGAAGTTTCAATTGAATCTAAATAATTTGTTTATATCGAATCTAAAAGAATTTCGTATTAGCTGTAAAATCAATGTTGACATTATCTTGGAAAATTCTCGTTCAGAACACATTACCATTAAACAAGGAATGTTAAATTTACTAAGCACATACAATTGTAGGATTTCAATTAACTCTACTGAAATTATGCTTGCATACACAACACAAATATCTTTTTTATATTATGTATGTATCTACTACATTACTACTCTTGCATATATTGGTCCTTGTAAACAATACTTCAAAATTTTTGAAATACTCTTATTTTTCCTGAAGCTACTATACCTCTGAAATTAATGCATTATTTAAATAAATGCACTTTTTTTAAATATGAAAAAAATAATTTTAAATAAATCACCTCTTACATGAGATACAAATTTATTTTTGTAGATAGGATTTGTTCGTTAGAACCTCTTTTTCGTGTATGGAAATTTGGGTATCAATTGAATATTATGAATAATTTTTCTTTCCAATTTCTTCTCCACAACTGTACGGTTAAAGGCACCTTCAGGAGTACATTCTTGCGAAAGTGGGGAATTGTGATAAATTCCGAGTTCTCAACTTCTCTTTTCAATTTAGTCACTTTAAAGCGAACCAAAGTAATGCCAAAAAAAGTGCTCTCATGTTGAAAACTAATCCTACTATTACTGTCAAGTCGCATCTCTTGCTTGTTGTTGAATATCCAAACCTCGCTTAGAGAAATTGCTCTTTGTTTACTTGCTTACTTTCCGTCACTTGTACTTCTTGCTTTCCTAATGCCATGTTTGTGTCATTCATTATTTCCATGTTTGATAATATTGTTACGAAGGTGAGTTGATATTTCCCTGCAATGCCTCTCTTTTCCGGGAAAGATAGATTTATAGTGATGTTACCAATCAGCAAAATAGAGTTTAAGCAATTCACCCCTTCACCTTGGCGACGGATTTGATGACTTGAAAAGAAACGGCTACTTTGGAGACAAATGGAAATACATCGAAGGTACAAAAATCTTGACTAAAAATAGTTTGTGAAGAAAATTATGGAATTATCGTAAATTTTCTTTTATGACTTAATGCCTGGCCGGAAAAGTTTTAATACGCCCAGAGCTACAGTCAGAGGAGTCAGGTTATGAGGGATCGGTCTGTGTGCCGAATCAGTTTGTCTGTGGAGTCTGATTTGTAGACAGATCGGAGAATCGTGGCTGAGTGAATTTGCTGGAAATTCGGCCTGAATTTAGTTGAATAGTTATAGAGAGACTGTCCTTGGAGAATCTGTTGAAAAGATCGATCGATGAATCGACTTAACGCTATAGACCCTTGAAGTGAGGCGTGCTTAATAAATTTGCGAAAAAGCGACAGTTGTCTTCTGGGAACCGTCGGAGCCTGCCCTGGAAGTGCTGCATATTACTGTGATGGCTGTCCACAGTGAACGATAAACTAGTGAGCTTAACTTTGCTCTGTAATAACTGCGACTGTACTTAACGCGTGTTCTGTTTCTGTATCAGTGTCAATGAATTGTGCAATGCTTTGTATCTGGTATTGTCCAAATTCTGCTACCTGTGTGTTATCCTGAAGAATTAAGAAATTTTGATTTTCACTCCACGCACATTTCAACACGAAATACATTTTCGTAACAATATATAAAACAAGATGATAATATCAAACAGCATAAAAAAATTCAGTACGCCAGAACTTCTTCAACACACACACGTATATATATATATATATATATATAACACATCAATCAATAACTCCCGAGACTAACATTGAAAACAACATTTTTTTTGCAAAATTTTTTTTTATTCATCAACATAACACCTTTTGTTAATCACCTTTTAGGGTGATACAATCGTTCCAACGCTTTTCCAAATATCTCTTTTTTTTTTTTTTTTTTTTTTTCGCAAGAAATCTTTTTTGTTGCGAGTAAATAGCGATAAACAGCTTTCTGAATCATCGACTCGTTGCTGTTTTTGTTCCATCGAAAGCAATCGCGACACCCACTTGGAAAAAACCTTTTTCAGTAAATACACTTCCATATGATATCTGTGTCATTTCAGCAATCGCACGGAGCTTCACTTTACGATCTTTCATTATAATTTTTGTCAATTCACTCACATTTTCCGGTGTAACGGCTTCCACAGGTCTACCCGAGCGTTCCGCGTCATTTGTGTCGGTACGACCACGTTTAAACTCGGCAAACCACCGACAAATCGTTGCTTTTGATGGACAAGAGTCCGGGTAACATTTTTCAATCCATTGTTTCGCTTGCACGGTGTTTTTACCCATTAAAAAACAATGTTTTATCAGAACACGAAACTCGGTTTTTTCCATTTTTTAAACAAACTACAAAACGACTTTACTCCAACCTCGATAACTCAGCTGTTTCTGGTCCGATCGACTTAAAATTTTGACACGTTTCAAGCAAAGGTTAGTACTCTAGAAAGACCTTGTTACTGGTTTACTACGAGCGCCATCTCTGGGTTAGTCTCGGGAGTTATTGATTGATATATATTATATATATATATATATATATATATATATATATATATTATACATGTATGACTTACAGTTTCTTTTTCTCAGGGAGAATGAATTTGTTCTTGTTAAAATTTGAGGGTATTTATTATTTTGGAGCTCTTACGTAGTTATAGACTATTCAGTTTGGTATTATTTAACTATTTTAATATTGTAACAGCAATTTTAGGGTATATATATATATTATGATGCCAATGCAATGAAAATTAATTTTGCTTATATAACGAATGCTTAACAATTTGTAAAACTATTATCTAGTTACTTATTTAAACAATGAACGTAAAGATTTTTAAATTTTGCTATTTTTATTATAATTATTAAATTATTATTGGGCACCGAACAAACAAAATTTTCGTTATAAAAATTATTTTCCTTTTGAAATATATACCGTCATCTCCTTCTTATGATTAAAGACAATTCCCTAGAATGGTTATGAGTTAAAACTTTAAAGACGACAGCTGATAAATTATTCTTGACATGAATCATGTGGCTTACGAGAGAACTGTTAATGTCTAGTATTAATAAACAGTTTAATTAAATAAGACACTAACACAATTACTCTAATAAAGTTTGAAAGAGAAACTTGAATTTTCTAATTTAAGTTTACGAAAATTCAGGTCGCATCGTAAGTTAAGTTATAACTTAGATTAATTAAATAATTTTAATCAATTTTACCATTTATCATAGCATCGTCGTTGAAACAATTAATGGTCTGTTTAGTTGAAGAGTCATTGAGGTTGAGATAGAAACTCAAGATAAGATTACGGTTATAGTTACAAAGTATGTTAACCAATATTAGTGCATCACTTAAACGAGGGAATGACGTGAACCTAGTTTTGTCTTTTTATTTCAGTTAGGCTGTTTGTTTGAGGAAAGATTTAGTTTTCATTCTTCGTAAAATAAACCATGTAATAACTAATACTTCATTGCAATCGTTTAGAATTTATTTTTCTCAACATGGCTTCAAGGTGCATCTTCAGAATTCAAATATGCAATTATTAATGTAGGATTTTGTCTTAAGAATTTCAAAGTTGTGCTCTAAAAGTAAAACACATGTATTAATTCTTAGTTTATTATATTTCGATATATATTAATCATATTAAAGAAGTTAGCCCCTTCATTTACTTCTAAAAATAGCTATCGACCTTTGTTTCAGAAAAAATGGCATTAATATATTTCATCACTTATTTTTGTTGTTATAAAATCATGAAAGTACGTCGTCTTTAAAAAAGAAAGAATTTGATAGTGTATCGGTGATTGTAAAGAAGTAGATTTTTATATGTATTTGTTTTTATAATCTTGAGAGTATTTCTGATAATTAGAGATTATTCTTATTATAATATTACTACTTAAATAGATTGGTTCTGATTTAATATGTATTTTTTGAATAATGGGGAAAAAAACGCTCAGTGACAGACATTTCTTATAATTCTATATCATTAAAAATGCTTATAATTTTTATGAAGCATATATTTCAGTTCATTTTACCTATTTAAATTATTCATAGAATGTAAGAGTTAACAGATATTATACAGTAAAACTAAATGTCTTAAAAGATTCATTACCATATTTTGATTTGTTCGTTAATTTCTGTAGAATCACTTAGTACATCTTGACATTTATTCAGATAGAAAATATGTTCAAAATATATCTAAATGATCATTACCATTTTTAAATCAGTAGAAAGTAGTTCTAATGTTTTCTTGTTCAAACCTGTTCTCCTTATTTTCATGGGGGAAAAGGAATAATAATGAATCTAAACTTTATTTATACAGCTATATGTGTGATTATTTTAAATACACAATTATATATTTTATAAAGGAATGTTCAATTTGACCGAAAATTTTGCAAAATACATTAAACACAAAATCAAGCTTCATTATTTGCCACCAAAGGGCTATCGTTTTATTTAATAACAAAATGATCCTCGACTATTTTTTAAAATTTTATTGTGTTTTTGCATTTAAAGCCTGCCTTCACCAGAATCGAACCTAATATTCAAAATTATGTAATGATAAATTTCTCCTGCACTTTCTCATTGGATTGAAATAAACATATATAAAAATGTATTCATTTTCTCGGAATCCATAATTACATTGAGATTGAAATTTATTCAATTTCATAATGTATCATTTGATTTAGTTTTAATAAATATAAAGAACACTTTTGTCCTTGTCAATATGTTATCGTTTCCTTCAATTTTAATATTTAATTGAAAAATTGAATAACTATTAATAAAGAAAGAAATAGCGTCTTAGGAACCGAAACCTGTTCTTCCCGATGCATTGCGTAGAACATTTTTTTTAAAAAAAACTTTTCGCCCCTTAAATTATTCCTTTCAACTTAAAATACAACCAATATTTTGATCCATTTTTAAAACTAACTCAAAATCAGTTTGAGAATTTTCATCAAATTTTTCAATATTTCAAGGAAATAAAAACAAAATTTATAACATAATATTATAGTTTGGTAAAAAGAATTAAATAATTTTTGATGACATAAGTAATCAATGTCAAAAAAGTAAAAAAAAAATATTGAATTGAAAATGTAAGTAAATGTCTCTATCAAGATTTCGCAAACACAAGTACACATATTTCTGTTGAATAATTGTAAGAATTTTAGTTTTAATAAAAAGTTTTAAACAATATATTATCTAAATTAAATTCTGCTTTAAAAAAGTTATGTTTGGCTGACAGAAAAGAAAACGAAATATGAAGTTTTTCTCAATGATATATATTCCGCAGACATTTTCGTTTCTAGTAGATAATTTGTAGGAATAAGAATATTTGTAGGATGCTTAGTGAGATCCAAAGATACTACTAAATGGCTCATCATTCATTTAACATCAATATTTTCAGACACAAAAAATAATTGTTAGCGAATTAATTCATATAAAATATAAATAAACTCTGATATGTCTTATCAATTTTTCATATCGAATTTACGATTTGATTTTATTCTCCTTAGTGTGGATGTTATTTCGTTCGTTTGAAGTATTACAGATGGCGACACTAGCTGTTTGTTTTTTGACGTAAGGAATTTTTTTTAAGACAATTATTTTTTTTATATGCTGTAAAATTTCATATTCATAATTACATTTATGTTAAGTAAGCATAAAGGCCTTAAATTTTATTCAAATTTTTAATTCAAATAAATCGCGTATATTTGTGAGAAAGAAGGAAATAATTTTACTGTCAGTTAAATTATGAACTGCAGAAATAATTTTTCTTCAATGTGTTATTTCAAAATATATTGCTTTATTTATGATTATTAACTTAAGCTAGATAGATATATGTATCTCTAAACGTACTGTAGTAATTTCTGGTTCCTCTATACGTTATAATTAAAAAAATATGTTCAATATATTTTCAATGCATGATATTGTTTTATTAACGTGATGAAATTAAAGCTTATGTTCAGTAATGTGCTCCAGCAAAACAATTTTTCATGTAGTGTTATTTTTCTTTGCTAGATTAATCATTGCTGAATGGTTCAAAATTAATCAAAAAGTACAAACATACTAAAACACTTCAATTTTATGTTTGAAGTGAGAAGTAATGAATAGTGAAATATTAAAAGAAAGTAATATGCAGCAGTTTTAAAACTTAATTTAAAAAAAGAAGGAAAAAAAAAAACTTTCCATTAATCAATTTGAAATATTGTTATTATTATTATTATTATAATTTTTCATTTAAAACGGAAAATTTATGTTATAAATTTGAAGGTAATGTTTCGAAGAATTTCCTAATTAAAATTTTTTGAAAACTCTACATTTCATTAAAATAACCATTCTAATATTTCGTATTTTGAATTTAGATTGCATTACCTATATTAATTGATTAATCTAATTTCCGATTATTGTTTTGAGTACCTACCACTTTTAGTTTTATTGCTTATATTTCTGCTATTAATCCTCATTCACAATCCATTTGAAATGTTTCCTTTTCAATTATATATGTTTAAGCATTGCGACTGTTTAAGAAATTAATGAGTAAAATGATCAACAGATGGCAGCACGAATCATTTACAGGAAACATGCAAATCATAAAATATTATACACGAATAAAATATCATGCAAAATGAATAGTAAAAAGTACGTAAACAAATCTCAAAAGATTTTATTTATTTTATAAATGTTAATATTTTTATTACATGTTCAAAATGTTTTCCTTTCTGACATGTAATTTATGGACTGAATAAGAGAGATGTTTATAGTGAATATGTTGCATTAAAAAAATGAGTTTCGATATTCGGAAAATAGAAGAGAAATAATTAATGCAACAATGTATCCAGAATTAAAATTCAATTATTTCAGCAATTACAACTATTTCAGACATTAAAACTGCAATACTACTTTCAAAATATTTCAATGAACACACTGCTTTTTCTTTTAATTACTATTTACTCGATTGTAGTTTTTCTGGACAAAATAATAATTTCGAGGAAAAAAATAAATAGTTTTCAAAAAATGAGAGAGAATAAATAATAAATTTTTTTAAAAAAAACCGGTTTGTTAAGCATTCAACCTTCTTCAAAAGAATTTGAAAGAAACATTTTGTCATATTCTGAAGCAGTTAAATATAGATCGATACCGTCGTGAAATAATTTTTTAAATATAATTTTTACATGTTGATATTACAAAAGAGGGATATAAATATGGAATTTCTGCTGAAGCTTGTTTAGAAGTAAGAGATTGGACAAATGCTGTTCACAATTCCAACACGTTTATTGAACGACACTTTACAGACAAGTTACAATACACAACATTTAAGGAACATTATTAATATAATATATTCCCCAGACTTACAATCTTCTATCTGAGACCTCAAGTAGAATAAAGACACCACCCTAGCGTCGGCCTGGGCTCGTTTTCTTGCATCTCTGGTGTACTTTTTCTCACGCAACTGTGCTGATAGGTGTGCCTTCTGGTAGGACAGAATATCACATAAATATATTAGTTTAACATTTTTTTCAAAATAATTTTTTCAAGCTAAAACGTTAGAGCAGATGTTGTTATTGACACAGCCTGAAATTATACGTTAATCGATAATCTTTAAAAACCACTTCTGAAAAGATAACTTCTTTGTGAAAGTTCATTGGTGTAATTACCGGACGACAATACCTTAAGGGATAGAAGGCATTTTTCCATAGTGCTGAAAAAAATACCCACCCAGAAATGTTTTGCAATTATGTATCTGACATTTTGGTCAGATATATAATAGCAAGCCTTACATAAGCTATTGTCTTTCACATATGTGCTAAAACATTTCTAGCTAATTAATTCTGTGTACTAATTGTAAGAAGAAAAGAAGTTAGCTCATTATTATCGCAAAATATCCTTGAATCCTATCATTATGATAAAGTTGTAATAGCGTAGGTGGGTGTTATACATAATACATAGGTTTCTTCATTTATTCGACTGAAAGTGATATTATCGTGCTAAAACCTTAAAGAGACAAGTTCATCCTTTCCGCGTTCAGTGGGTCCAGGCTTACAGTTCATAGATAACAATGTGAAACTAAATAGGACGTCTCTCAATGACACTCGATAGAGAAAGTAATGAGGGAATTACATGGAAACTTGCATAAGCAACAGATCCAAATTCCATATATTAGTAAGACATATGTGTTTTAAAAGATACTCTCCTCTTGCCGGGCACGAATGCAAAATCACCTTCATAAAAGAATGTGTTTGAAACCATCCAATTTCTCGAACTAAAGTGATAAGTGCTCCTAGAAGATCGAAAGTGAAACTAAAAAGGAAGAAGACAAGATAAGATAGAGTGAGTCATGGCTGTGTAATAAGACTGGTAGGATGTCTACGAGATATCTGAGTTATAAAAGTAAATAAGAAAGAGTTGTAAATGAGTTATAATAGTAAATATCTGAGGAAAGTTATTAAAGGTTGAAGTAATTTTGTATTGTACATATTATTTTGGACATAACTTTATTTTTCGTGTGTCATAAATAAATATAGTTAGTTAAGAAATCATGAGGGTAAATACTTCCTCGACATATGATACGATAGAGATAAAATCTTATATTCTCAACATTTGACAGAAAAGAGTACATAAAAAATAACTATATCAAATATGCAATAACAGGTGGAAAGATCATATACAATATGTAAAGATATATCTATGCGTATTTCGCTAATTTTTGGTTTTAGTTAAAGGATCTCAAGGCTCTGTATCTGTACATATAAGAAATATCATTTTTCAAACCTATATACTTTACAAGTAAAACAAAGCAGACACTTAAGAATATGTCATATAATATTCATATACATTAATACTAAATCTTATATTTTCATATAAATTTAAGAACATCTTAAGAAGTTTTATGTAAATATAAGTTAGTCCTTTTTAAAAATTCGAAATTCAATATTTTACTGCGTGCAGGATTCTGAAGTACGATATTGATCAAAATCTACAAAGGTGACCTTATTTTGCAGAAAAATGTTTCAATTTAATGTTATATATACTTTATAAAAATAAAAGAAAAAGTTAATTCACTTATTTATGAAATTTTACGAAAAAAATCAATGAAAATTCATAAAGGTTTTTTATGTTAATAAATTGTCTTAAAATTGATGTAAGATCATAAAAGAAATTCATTTGACTATACATACTTTAACAAAAAAAAAAAAAAAAAAAGGATGCACCCAAACGGAGTTGCCCGAATGTAATGAAATTTCGTACGCAAAGACATTTGGACCCAACATGCAAAAGATTAAAAATTAGTGTCCAAGCAATGAATAGCGGGAGCTACAGCACATCGGAACTGCGCACTCATCAGGTGTATATAAGAAGAGATTTTCAATCTGATGATCAAATTTTCTGTCTGCGACTTAGGATACCTTTCAACAACTTCATTGGCATACTTCAGCCAAAGTATTCGAGCTCATTACGAGCAACTGTCAGAGTTTGAATGAGGTCCTATCAATGGATTGAAAGAGGCAGGTTGGGAAAATCGGAGAATCGCTCGTCATATGGGTCGAAGCCATGCGGAGATTAGAAGATGCTGGCAGGAATGGGAAGACATTGGCATACTTCAGCGTCAGGGTAGTAGCGGTCGACCGGAGATAAGAATAGCAGATCGGAAATATAAAGTGATTGTCAGATCAGCTGTTACAGCACCTGATTCATCGTTATCAACTTTCAAGCGTGCTACCCGCACAAGAGTGTCCCCAAGACCATTCATAGACGGCTGATAGAGTGAAATCTACGCTCGTACCGACCGCCACATCAAATACCACTTACACCTGCACACTGTCGAACAAAATTACAGTAATGCTTGGCTCGATCAGGTTGGAATATGCTGACTGAGGACTTGCTTAGCGACGAATCCCGCTTCCAACTATGTCATGACTTGTCCACTGTTTCATTGAAGACGTATCAGGAGATGCCCAGGGCCGCCGCATGCTGATCCTTCTTTCACTATTGCACGCCACACAGGCCCTCAACCAGAAGTTATGGTCTGAGGTGCAATTTCTCTCGATAACCGGACCCCTTTGGTCGTCATTAGAGACAAACATACGCCACAGCGGTGCGTCAACGACATTCTGAGACCCGTTGTGCTACCGACCCTTTTGAAGTACCCTGGCCTTATTCTCCAGCAAGATAATCCCAAAACACATTCGGCACGTGTTGCTTTGAACTATTTTATGGCTTGTCAAACACTTCCTTGACCAGCCAGATCTCTCTCCAACCGAGCATGTCTGAGATAAGATGGGAAGGTGTCTTGGGAATGTTGATGACCTAGCCCGGCAATTGGAGCAAATTTGGCAAGTAATACCACAGGAGACCATCAGGGAACTTTATCACTCTATGTCACGTAGCAGCTGTCATCCAGGCTAGAGGTGGGTCAACACCTTATTGAGCTCATTAATTTATAACTGTGTAACTCTGAAATAATCACTCAATTTTTCTGAAATTTTAATCATTTTTTATTCTATACATAATTTTCCTATTCACCAATTTTTGTCTCCAACGTACAATTCCTTCTTGGTGCGTCGTTTTTTATGTTACAGAGTGTGTGTGTGTGTGTGTTATGTAACAGAGTGTGTGTGTGTCAAAATTGAATCAGGATTCCTCTCTAAAAGCGTACCTGTTTCCATTCGGTCGCAGTTCAATTCTTTCGAAGGACGACACATCTCCTAACGGAGGGGCGTTGGTGAGCGAGTGTCAATGACAGTACACTTAATGAGCGTCGCAAAAGCAACTGTCCTTCAGAGAGGCGTTTTGCGATGGTACGGATTGACACATTGATTCGTAGTGAAAACGGTGCCTGCGTATAAAAAATAGACAATGAGACAATTGGCGCAAAGCGTGCGTATCATATAATGTGAAGGTCTTCTCGACTATTTGTCTGTCGAGGGAATCCTGAGCCTGGTTGCCATGTAACAGACCTCTCTGTTATAAACTGGACCCGACACCTCCCTACAGTAAAGGTAGGACGACCTAAGTGGAGGGCTACTCTCCGAGCTGACCACCTGGTTTCCATTACCCAAATGATTCTTCACCTCGCGAAATCTGATAGCTGCTCATATTATCTCCGATGATAGAGCATTGGCATCTCTAGTTAAAATGTCCCCTCTGCAACAGATCAAAGACACGCAAACAAGATCTGCTTACATGTCTTATAACTCACGGAGAGCTAAGTTCATTGCTATCTGGTGGCATTATACAATATGCAATCCCGCTGCATTTCTAATTATTTGCATGACACCCTTTCTATATATTTCTCTCTTTGTGTATATATATATATATTGGGTTGGCAACTAAGTAATTGCGGATTTCACTCATAGATGGCGTCAGTTGAATTTTTAGGTTTGCAGACGTTGTACAAATGTAAAACACATTTTGTTATTTGATAGTTGGCAATTCAGCTGTCAATCAGTAAAAAAAGTTTTTTGATCGGTTGCGTAGTTTTCGCTTAGCCTTCGTTGAAGAATGGAAAATCAAAAGGAACATTTTCGTCATATTTTGCTTTTTTATTTCCGCAAAGGGAAAAACGCATCGCAAGCTCATAAAAAGTTATGTGATGTTTATGGTGACGAAGCCTTAAAAGAACGGCAGTGTCAAAATTGGTTTGCCAAATTTCGTTCTGGTGATTTTTCACTCCAAGATGAAAAACGCTCTGGTCGTCCAGTTGAAGTTGATGACGCCGAAATCAAAGCAATAATCGATTCGGATCGTCACAGTACAACACGTGAGATGGCAGAGAAGCTTCATGTATCACATACATGCATTGAAAGTCACTTAAAACAACTTGGCTATGTTCAAAACTCGATGTATGGGTTCCTCACGAACTGAAAGAAACGCATTTAATGCAACGCATTAACAGCTGCGATTTGCTAAAGAAACGTAATGAAAATGATCCATTTTTAAAACGACTGATAATTGGCGATGAAAAATGGGTTGTTTACAACAATATCAAGCGGAAAAGATCGTGGAGCAGGCCAGGTGAACTCACTCAAACAACATCAAAAGCTGATATTCATCAAAAGAAGGTTTTGTTATCAGTTTGGTGGGATTACAAAGGAATTGTCAACTTTGAACTCTTACCACCCGACCGAACGATCAATTCTGATGTCTACATTGAACAACTAACGAAATTAAACAATGGAGTTGAAAAAAAGTGGCTCGAATTGACAAATCGAAAAGGTGTTGTATTCCATCATGACAATGCAAGGCCACACACATTTTTGGTCACTCGGCAAAAATTATTGGAGCTTGGTTGGGATGTTTTGCCACATCCACCATATAGTCCTGATCTTGCACCATATGACTACTTTTTATTTCGATCTTTACAAAACTCCTTGAATGGTAAAAATTTCAATAATGATGATGATGTCAAATCGTACCTGATTCAGTTATTTGCTAATAAAAACCAGAAGTTTTATGAACGTGGGATTATGATGCTGCCTGAAAGATGGCAAAAGGTCATTGATCAAAAAGGGCAATACATTACAGAATAAAGTTATTTAGTTCCATGAAAAAATTGTCTTTGATTTTCTAAAAAAAATCCGCAATTACTTAGTTGCCAACCCAATATATATAAATGGCTATCATTTTTTTTAATGAAGAACACTCTGTGTCTGTTGAAGCATATATTAAACTTAGTTACTGCATTCGATATCAATTATAAATTGTTCCCTAAATGTTCATTAGTACAAACAATGCATTTTTATTTTAAATTAAGTAAGGCAAAATTGCTTGTATGTCTTGTTGACCGGAATAGAAAACCTTAGGTTATGTATCTAAAGGGTTGAAACTATTTATCAAAATCAAGTTTTGAAAATATTTTTGGATTAATGGAAATGTTGATACTAAAACGATCATTTCAGGCATCATTTTCTTGTAAATATACCAAAGTATAATCGGTGTAATTTCGTAAGCATTTTTAATCTAATGTATAAATTCTTCACTATCGCGACAGCCCGTGATGAGCCTTAGCCTTCCTGAGAATTATTTTTTATTCCGTCCCGTTCTTAGCTAAGGCTTTTCAATTTGTCATTTTAAGTCTTTTTTCAAGGCATTCAATCCACCTAAGTTTTTGTCTTCTTCTTTTATTGGGTTCAAGATGGCTTATACAAAAGATCTTTTCAATTTCTCAATTGTCATCTAGTGTTATTAAGTTTCCGTCCAATTTAATCATCACTATTGGTATAAATTTAATAATATCTGGCTCATTAAATAATTTGTAAACTTGCGAGTTATTTCTTTTTTTGCAGTAAATTATCACCTTTAATTCCCCCGAACATATTTCTCAAAATACATTTTTCAAATATAGCAAGAGTCTGCTTATATGTCTCAATTATTTCAAATGTTTTAGCAGCATATAGAAGAACGTAAATGAATTGTTTGGTTTATTTTGCTGATGAAATTAGATTTTAGATATTTTGTAATCCAAAAAACATCTATTAGCAGATATAACTGTATTGCGAACCTCTGGCGCTCTGTCGTTCAGTAAGTACATTTTAAGGCCTAAATATTTGAAGTTTCCAACCTATATTCTTCTATTTCAAAATAAAAATTATTAAACTTTGTACATGGCCTGTATTTGGTTTTATTCTGGTTAATGATAATGTATATTTTACTTGTTTCAGGCTTTCGATGTGAGCGAAGCATTTTCAAGTGCTTCCAGGGTTCGAGTGACAATACCAATATTATAATCTTATCAGCAACTGCAAAAATCTGCACAGATTTAATCTAATGGGTAAATGAATCGTTTAAACAGTATGATATTTTTCAATTCTATGATTGGTTTCAAAAACCTAGCCTAAAAACAGATTATTTTTTTATGTTTCATAAATGAAAATATTATTTAATAAAATAAAATTAAAACAATGTAGTAAAACAAAAAAAAAAAAACATTTTTAGCTTATTCTGTAGCTTTTCTGCTTTTAATTTGAATTGATGAAGAAATTGTGTAATAGGAAGCAATTACCTTTTGTATTTTCATGATTTATTTATTAAGAAACTCGAAAAAAATTTAAATTATAGCATATTACTAAAAATACATCATTAATGTTATTTTAAGAATCTAACAGCAATCTTAGCGTGTATTTTCTTTTTTGTTAAGCATTTTAAAATTGTATACATTAAATATTTATTGAATGTAACTGTTTTAATAAATGATCGGTTATTCAGTTAAGGAATTAACGAATCGACCATTAAATAGCTTCAAAATAAAGTTTTAACAAAATACACTCTAATTAAAGACTTTCTTTTATGCAAAATATAAGTGCTTTACATTCAAATGTAATATTAAAAATGATAAGTAGATATGTGTTCTACTTTCTTTTCAGCTGTCTAATGAAACTCGCATCTTCATTATTTAGTATATTCCATTATGACAGTATTGAACAAAAAAATTTGAGTATTTATGATCTAAGCAACTGAAAAGTTTTTTTTTAACTGAGTGCCTGATCTGTGAAGTATGAGCTTTCTTGGATGAGTAAAAATTACTTAATACATAAATAATAAATCAGAATGTAATTACAGAAATAATTCCTTCATTACATACAACATTATATGTAATTCTAAAAATGTTCAGAATTTGCAATTTTTATTTTACAATGGATGTCAAAAAAGAATCAAAACAAATTCTCATCACATATTTCTTTGTGTCTGTAAGATTTCTTTTAAAACAAATTTTTCCCCTAGAATTCTAAGATATTTTTGTTTCAACTAATCATCGATAATTCAATTTAAAAAAATACAACTTTTCTAAATGCATTCTATTCAAGATTTCATGAGTCAAAGATATTTTATAGTACTTTTGTTAATAATAATATTTCCATTGTCTTGACATTAACATCAATCAGATAGTTAATACATGTAAGTATGAAAGTTTCAAAGAGTGTGTGCAATCCTTCAAAACTAAACACCAATTTATAGTGCTTAATTTATCTCATGAGATCAGAGCATGGAATATGACATTTAAAGCTCCTGAATGAAATATACATTAGTTTTAATGACCAAACAATGTATTCCGGCTTCAATAACATTTTAGCGTACTTTAATTAGATTATTTGAGGATACTCACTGCAAATGGATATTAATGGTTATGTCCCTAAAATTCCTTAATCCCCCTTGATTCATGTAGATCGACAAATTATTCTGTTATGCTAGTTTGAAAAGTTATTTGATGTATTTCAAGCCTTTTTGGAAAATTTCAAAACCCTACTCCTCTTGTTATTATTAATATTTTAATATAATGCTTAATGGTTTGTTATACTTATAAATTTGAATTTAATTTTTGGTAATCACTGTATTTTATGGAATATTTCTATATTTTGATGTAATACTTTTCTGTAAGTGAATGTTTACTATGTAAAACGCAGTAAAAATTTCCTAATCGGTCATAAGCCAGATTCAGAATTTATAAATGTTATGTTTCATTTTTGATTTTGGATTATTTGTATTTATTCGTTTTCATGCTTAAGTTAGTACTTTTTCAAATTTTGAAGTTAATTTTACATATATTTGTTCTTTCTTTTGATATTTGAGGTATTTCTTTTTCAAATTTTCTGAAATTAAAAATGTTTCTTTATTTGTAAATTTTCATTGCAATTTTAAGTAATTTTACTTGTTTTATTTTACATTTTTATGATTTTTTCAATTTATTTAAACTATTTTTGGACATCAATAAAATTATATACATATATATATATATATATATATATATATATATATATATATATATATATATATATATATATATATATATTTATATATATATATATATATATATATATATATATATATATATATATATATATATATATATATATATATATATATATATATATATATATATATATATATATATATATGTATGTATGTATGTATGTATAATACAAGAAAGGCGTCAGTCATGTCATAAGATCTGGAGAACTAGAAAACATACATATTGTTGTTAGACATAGTAAGGCTTATAATTTTAGAATAACCCAGTTTAATAGTCTAAAGAATTTTAGTACAGTGAACATGGCATTCTTCAATTTTATATTTTCAAAAACTTTAACGTTTTCTATAAATGTTTCAATTCCCTCTCTCCTACATATCTTTCTATATATATATATATATATATATATATAGGTGATGAAGGTTAATGAGGATAATTAATTAATATATTAACCAAAGTTCTCCTTCCCATTTCATTCTTTTTTTTTAACTCTCTGATATACTTACATAACTTTTTCAACAGTTATTATTTTCTCATCAAATATCAAACAACCTTAAAATTTAATCCTATTAATTTCCTTTCATGGGTATAGCGTCAACTATATCACGGGTTTCACTCTAATTGAAACATAGAGAATACTTAGTTAGCAAGAATTGCAATAACTATACAAATCAATTCCAAATTAATTTAATATAGCATCGATTTGGACTACAAGTGCACCTAAGATTTTATGTTACCTGATCTTATTACGAAGGAATAAATAATTTCAATACTTGAAAGCATATATTTTTCTTCAAGATATTACAGATTAAAGCGGGTAAGAGTCCTCCAAAAAGATTATTGACATCTCTAATAAAACTAGATTCCTAATAGTTAACAATACGTAAAGTAGTTTTACAGCAAATAAATAATTTTTTTGTTTGAAATAAGCGTAACTAAAACTTAGCCAGTATTCCTCTTAAAAGATAAACGTGCATTTTATAGCTTGCCTTTTATTTCTTTTAATGGAACTTTTTAGATGAATTATTGAGGAGTCATCATAGAATAATAAAACACGACATATGGCACAAATTTGGAGAAGGTAAAGAAAATGAAACCACTATCATAAGCGTTGAGTCACGTTTTGAAGGTATTTAAACTTTTTTTTTTAAGAATTATTTCAAGGAAATATCTATTGAGATCCATCCACAATAATTTGAATATGTAATATAAGTGCTGGAATTAAATGAGAAAAAAAATCATTTTCTTAACAAAGCTAGTCAATGGAGCAATCCAAAATTTCATTAAATCCCATCCCATCCCAAGAATTTTCAGAGAATTGAAACGAAAACCTAGTGGACGAGTTCGGAACTCAATTCAACCTCATGAGATCCATCTTCAACTAAGAGAACAATCAAAATGCCCCGAAGACGTGTAGTAAATGTTTCTAGGAGATAAAAAAAAAGATAGCCTTCAGAATCAAGATGCATAAAGTATCCATCAAATACAAAATAATCAAATAGTTAAAAGAGAATCATGTTATCAAAATTCATTTTCAAAATTCTGGAAGAAATTAAATAAAAAAATAAACAACGAGAACTACAAAATCACCTACTTACAAAAGATTTACTTGACAAGTGGTTTCAGTTAGGTTACAATCTCAACACCCTGTACTTTCTGCAAATAGATATTCAATACGATTGATAGAATTCGGACCAGAGCGATCAGCTCCGAGCAAGCTATTCTAAACAGGATTCTTCACCTCTTCAGTTCCCATCGATTTATCCAAGGAATGATCGAGTCTTACACCAACAGCCACCGAATCAGCAGGCAAATGACACAACATTCTATCCAACTCAGAGGATGCTTACAAACCATATCAGAACAATAATATTGTCTAACAACCATACTAAAAATGAGAACTAATGCTCATAAGTGCAAGATTGAAATTTTAGACATTTACAATTATTTTAGATATTGGTTCGAATGAAAACATCACTTAAGAAAATATTCTGTATCACATAAATGTACAGCAACATGTGGCATGCACCAGATAAAATATCTACACTATATACACTATATATAGAAATATAGGTCTCTCAGACGTTTACTTTACAATTCAGAATGGGAGAAGTAAATTAATACATTATATTCACTATATTAACTGTAGAACTCCCATGTATTTAGTTGTGTCAAATGAATGTATGAGTTGTTTTGAATTAATTATTAATTCTAGCTACCAAAAATATTTCAAAGAGGAAGATTAATCTTAAAATAAGTTGAATCTGGTAAGATTGTAAAAGAAATGAGTAAACTAAATCAAAACAATTAAATGCTTAAAATGAATAAAATTAGAATTATCAGTAAGAGAAACATACATATTTCAATGTAGAAACATTTCCTACCAGTGACTATATATTATTAACATAATTATTGACTGTTATAAAATCATGTTTTTTTCTTAAAAAAATGTTTCATACGGATGTAATAAAATGTACTTCCCATGAAGTACACTTCCTCCAGAATTACCTATTGCTAAGCGCTCTTATTAAAACTAATCTAAAGACGACATTGAAATAAATAAAAAAAAACAATTAGACCGATTGTTAAAAGCAGAATTAATTAAAATATCCAGTAGCTTTTATTCCGCTTCTAAGACTGTGGCTTTTGAAAGGAGGCTAATACTTGCAAACAATTGTGTATCTACTATCGAAAATTCAATTCTATCACAAAATTAAATGCAGAACCAATCCCATGAACACAAGTTTTAGATAAATTAATTAACGTAAAAATTTTCCACACTTTAAATCTCTGTTCGGAATATTGGTATATTGAATTAGATGATAACGAAATTAAAAAAATTACTTTCACATAAAATTATGGAATTTTACAGTGTAATCGCTTTTCATTTGGATATAGAAACCTCCCAACTATATTCTAAAGAGCTATAACTCTAGTTCTAAGTAAATTCCATATGAAATTGCATTATAATACCTAGATAACATTACTGTATTTTCCAATTTAGGGGGAAATCAAGCTAAACATTTAGGAGAGATTTTTAAAATTTGGGTAATTGGAAATATTAAATTAAAATTCGCAAAGTGTACATTTGTATAAGGCACTATTGATTTCCTGGGATATGAAATAAAAATGAATCATATAGCCCCAATAACACTAATGTAGAAATTATTTAAAAAATCTTGCCTACTAAATATTATAGAACATTTATAAAGGTATAAATAGTTATCATAAATTCATTCCTCAATATGCACAAATAATAATGTCCCTAAATACTTTTTTTTATGAAAGATTAGAAATGGAATTGGGCTCCAGAATGTCAATAACTTTTTATAAAACTTAAAGACAGCTTAATTTCAAAACTTACTTTGGCCTTGTTCAATCCAAATTACCCTTATTATGTCTATGCCGATATATCAAAGAAACCCATACAGCTACTCTAAAATAAGAAAAATATGATAGAATTCAGCACTTCTATGCATTCCATTCCAGGATACTGAGAAATTATGAATTCAACTGCACAATAACTGAATTAGAGGGTTTGGCAATAATAAAATGTTTAGATAAATTTCATTGCTACTTACGTGGATCTTACTTCCCATTAGATTACAACCCCATTATATTAATTTGACTTAAAAAGTTTTTAACTCCCACAGGAAGGCTTTTTAGACGATTCTTAAAAGTCTTTATGTGTGATCCTGATTTAAAATATAAGAAATCCGATATATATAGAGACAAAAAATCATATATAGCTCATTATTTTTCACAACCAGAAAATTTATTAAACACCAATAAAATAATCGAGTTTCAAAATTTAGAAAATATATCAACCTTTAAATGTTTTAGAAAAGAAAAGTGAATCTAAACTAATTGTACCAAAAAATCTATATCAATTGTAGAAATAATTTATGAAACATTTGGTTACCAGGTATAACTACTACGTTAAGGATAATATAAACTTAATATTATTAGATCAAAATTCTTACTGATATTAGGAGAAATGTTAAGCATCGTGAAAAATGTTTGAAAATCAAGAAATCACATCGTGAAAAATATTTATTGATGCAATTACTTTCTTTGTTTGAACCGTTTTTAATAGTGTAGGTAGTTTAAGTTACTATAAGTTAGTTAAGAAATATTTACTCACTTTTATTTAATATGCCATTGGGTATATTTGAACTTTCCCTTCAACAATGCTACAACAGAAAATAACCTATCTATAAATTTTTAATTAAATTCTCTTCAATAAGAATCCCAAAATTAAAAGGAAAGTGAAATAAATTGGGTAAAGCTGTTAAGTAACATAAAAGTGACTGAATTTTATTTGCCGAGACAATTTAGAGAAAAGCATTAATGTCATATGAATCTTAAGGTATAAGTAATATTATTTATATTATGAAAGTGTAAAAAGTAATTATTACTTTTTGATAACATTTTAGCATAATTCATTAATTAATTTTAATATATTAAATGAATTTTCAGTTTCATAATAATTATAGTGTTTAACAATGATTAAAATATATAAGAAATAAAAATTGCAGGAGAGGTTATCAATTCATGTTTTAGGGGAAAGTATTGCAGTTTTTAATCTTTATTGGTATAACCCTAATTTACTAATAAATATATAACTCAGAAACATAAACAAAAAGAAAGTTACATTTGTGACTCGTGAGATGAATTCGTCGATCATTCCATGAAATTAGTTCACCTCAGGGTTACATACATTTATTTTCTGTACAATAGGCATATTTATACAGTTCATTCTTTTCACAGTTCAAAGATGTATATTTTATAAATGCAGAAACAACACTGGGGAAAAATTCCGCGTTTTCCCCGCAGCCTTGACTCAACTACTGGTTTCCCACTAGAGGGAAACCATCCAGGTACACTGTTCTCGTGGCGCCATCTAGCAGTTATTACCAAAAACAAAAATTAATATAACCATTGGTTACACATTGAATTATAGTTTTTTTGAACAAAGGATCTTTCTTTTTTCGTCAATTGTTGGTTTTTCAGTAACTTAATTGCATTCAATTTTATCCTTATTTTGATTCAAACTTTTAACTCGGACATGATGACCACATTCCTGAATCATTTTATCTCGAAAACTTTTTTGTTTAAATTTAAATAAATTGTTCCGTTAAAGGTTTATTTTTGGAAAATATTCAGTAGATTTAAATCATTATGATTTTTGTTGATGTTTTGAAACATAAAGTGGATAAAATTTGCTTTGTTTTGATTTGTATACATGTTATTATTTTCATATTAGAATAACTGAACATCTGCGATTTAGTCACGATGATGTTTCAGAGAGATACGTTCGAAAGGAATTAAATATGATGTAATTTTTGTTAGTGAGTTATAAATTGAATAGAGAAAATAGCTGTATTTTTCCATTTAGTCCATAAAATTGAGTTCCAGTGAAAATGAGAAAATTATACTGAGAAATTAAGAATATTTTCAAGTGGTATTTTAAATGAATGTGGATATACGCTCTTATATTATGTTTGAATTGTGATTGTAAAGTGCTAGTAATGATGTTGTCAGAGAAATTTACCGAAATCTGAATCCACATTTCCGATTCAAATCAGTAGATATTCTGTAAGATGTGCAAAATGGCTGGACCATAATAATTTTGGCCTTTTCTGAAATTTTGTGCCATTTTTGAAAATGACAATTTTAGCAGTACTATGTTTCAAACCATGTGTCCGACGTAATGAAAAGATACTTTCGCTCCAACAACTTTTCTATGTTGAATTAACCAGTATACAACTCGGTTCTTAATTCTTCGCTAAGTATGTAGAGAGCACTTATCCATCAAGTGTACACGAATTATAGTCAATTGGCGAATTTTTTCGAATTCAAGTCTACCATAGAAAAAGAATAGAGTAATCTTAGATAGGGTATCATGAAAGAGTTAATTCCTTCAATGGAGAAGAACATGTTTCCGGCCATAAGAAGAATGTATCCAACTGTTTTGAGTATCTTAAGAGCCAGGATTTATCGAGGTCTTTGAGATGAAGTTATTTTATTTATTTATTTTTTTCAAATAACAAAACATAGTAGGGGGTAAGAACATTTTTTACTATTACACATAAATAATATGTGTGAAATAAAGGTGTAAATAAATAAAGGTTTTGTAAGCATATCTCTAATTTTGATACCAATCAGCAGCTTTTTTATAGTTTCTAAGCCTTCGGTGTGCAATATATATATATATAATCCAAAATAATTTAAAATAGATTCATTTTTATCACATCTGTAATAGACTCTCGGACATAAAATGAGTATCATGTTTGGAGTGAACTATAATATTTCGTTCTTACGAAATATCCCACATAAAAAAACGTTTTGTCTCCACTCTTGAAGTTGCAATTTTATTCAAAATGTTTTTGGAACATGTTTATGTTTATTACAATAACATTTAGTAAATGAAAACAGTATATCAAAATATCCCCTCCTTTTCGAAAATGTATTTTTAATAATATTCTTAAGCTTTTATGTTAAAACTTTCAGACATAATTAACTTCCATTTTTTAACTCAAGGAAAACATATTGTAAATGAACGTATTTGGTGTTTGCAATCTGACTAGAATATTTTACGTCAGCGTAATCGTAATTTGATATGTGGTATCCAGTTCGCATATTTTACTTGAAGTGCATAAAGTAGGTACTCAAAACTTTTCACATGTGTGAACTTTATGCGAAAATTTCTTTTCATCTCTTTTGCTACTTCTAAAAATGGAAATTTGAATGAGAAACATAAAAGAAAGAGAAAAAAAAAATTAATGTTTAATTACAGTAATTTTGTATTGTATATGATTGTATTAAACATCTAACACATTAATTTTAGTTAAACCATCATTTTGAAAAATATTAATCTATAGAAGAAGAAAAAAAAGAAATACTTATTTACCAAATTTAAGGAAATATAAATTTATTTCATTTTGTTGTAAAAAAAGTAAACGAAACTTGCTAGAAAATTTTAAAGAGATATATTACCAATAAGTAAATACGTCTTTTTACATGACTGCATGCAATTTTGAAATTTTAATGAATGATGGAACATATTTTAATTCACTTTAAGTTCATGTACGTAAATGTTCAACAAATGCGAGGAAAACAAATTGTCTAAAAGGAATTTATCTTATCTTATCATTTGAAAATAAGTTCTATGTATCCTTCTTATATGAAATTTAATCTTAATTCTATATCGATGAATTTCATAAGAGAAAGAGTTTGTGTAAAGCCTCCCATTGACTTTTCTATTAGAGATTTTTTTTCATGGTAATTTAGCAAAAGGATAATGTTAAATTCATTCAACTCATCAATTCATTTTTTCGAAAAGGACTTGTGATGGACAGGAAAATAACTGTACTGAGGCATTAAGAGCCTCAAGACACTTTTAAAAGTATCACTAACAAATATTTCTCTTTAAAAATCGTTTTTGAAGGTAATAGTCGAACGCATTTTATAGTCAGAACGTTTATTTTCCTTACTTGTAGAAATGACTTAAATAGTCTTCAACAGACAATTATTTTAGGCAATAAAAGTTTAAACATATTTTAAAGGTTAGACACTCATTAAAAGTTCCTTACATATTTTCAATATTCTATAAGTTATAATGAATTCAAAAACAGAAATTGCTGTGTATAATTATACTATTAGCATTTGAGTATTTCACTCTGGTAAGAATCTAAGAAAAATTATTCTAATTAAAACTTAAGTATGCGTAATAAAGTTTGGCAAAAAAATACCTTAAAATTGTAAGAGTTCTACTTAACAACAGTTTTCTTTTAATTGATAAAATGCGGAAACGCATCTGCATAATAATGAAACATATAGAATCCATTAGTACACTTACAGATATGCTAATATTAATAGCAAACATTGAAAGCATTTCTTCTTTTTGTCCCAAGCCATTTAAATAAAAAGTATAAAGGAAAAAAAATATCTCAGGAACTTCTAGACATAGACGTAATTTTTCCTAAGAGTTTTATTTCCCGCGTTCTTCAAATGTCTTTCTATTCTCGTCAGATTTAAAAACTGCTCTTAAAGAATTTTATGTGTAGTCATTTTCTTGAAGCTCGAAGATAAACCCCATTGCCTCTTCTCTGTAAAAGTTCTTTAATAATGCTTTAGGCAAAATAATGACTTAGTTCTTTACAAAACACTTGAATTTGCTTTGAAAATTACATTGCATTTCAAATATACATTTTTAAAGATCAGGTACTTTAAAATAGCTTCCTTTCTTTTTGCACCTGAATCTTCTTGATTTTTATTCACAAACGTTGGGGGAAACACTTCGTAATGGCTCCATTTATCCTTTGTTTTCATGAATTTTTATCTGCATTCGACTAAAATCAAAATCATACTTTAAATAAATTTAATTTATTAGAAATGTGTGCTTCACATTCCAATGCATGAAGCTTTGAAAATTTTCTTTAAAAATATGTGGAATTAGATAATGTCCTGTACATTTTGAATAGAAAATTGATATTTAATCAAAGAGTAATGCTTATTGTGTACATAAGTCGAGTTTAATTTCTTTTTCTGCCATTAGAGGGAATAATTTTTCATGAAGCCAAACTGATTTTGAAAGATTGTTAAGGACTATTAGTATTCGTAATACATCACAAAACACTACTTTTTAAAATATTGAACAGATAGGTTCTTGATAGCATCTTTGCCATTTACACAATAGCCTCCAACAATCCTGCCAAAAAATTGTAAGTTCGATAAAACTTATAATTCTGTAGCCTACATATAAGATAACTGTATATTAGGATGAAAATAAGGCATATTGAGACTGAAGAACTAATAAATGCTGTAAACTTAAAATTTTGGACGAAAGGATATATATAAATGAATACAAGTTTGGTGTGAAAAACAAAGCATCTTTGTGGGTTCTGCTTCAAATTTAAACCAATTTCGATATTTCCGATTATGGAGAATTGTCTGCAAATATCACATTATTTTATTTAGAGTAATTTGTCATTTTTAAAATAATAATTTGGTTGTTCACTGAAATATTTGGTATTCTAAAATATCTGGTGTATTAAAATGAATTCAGATTGAAACTGTGTATTTATTGAACTTATTTTAATTTCAATCTTAAGGCAATGTTAAATCCCTTGATAAATTATTTTTGAATTGGTGCTGCGATCACCTTTCAATTTTTCAAAAAAATGTTTTGATTTGTGAGTGTTTGCGCACAGAGTTAATTAGAATGATCGGAATACCAAAGTGTCAGTCCCAAAATCGAATTTTGATATTATTAGAAATAGTCTTATTTGGTTACTTAAAATCCACACACTTAGTTTTGAGAAGAATAAGGGGCACAGCATTAACAAATATCAGCATGAGATTATAGTTAATCTAAACATTGTTAATGATAAAAATCTTACAGAGAATATGAATATAAGGGTACTGTTTTCAGACTGGTGATTTAAAACAATAATATTTATATTAAAAAAAGAATTAATGAAGACATTGATAATATTTAATATAATTTCGATATTAAATATAAATTATATATTGAAGTGTTTAAGGAATATAAGTATTTTTTGTAATAGTAAAGAGATTAAATATTAGCATTTTAAGAAAATTGACTGCACTAAGCTTACAGATCTGAAAAGTTATATGAAAAAAAATATATAGGATGGGATCAATTCATGTTATATTGTTAAGGTCCCTTGCAACTATACAATTAATTACTAAAACATTTTCTAGTATGACTAAGAAAATCTTGATGATAAATAAGAAATTATTAAGAATATTAATGATAAAGAGATTGCTGTTGTAACTTTGAAGCTTGGTTTCATGAAATAGATATAAAGGATTGAATTATATATTATGGTTAATCAAAAAAGAAACAGAAATTCAAAGTTCTATATCTCATAAGGAATTAAAATTTCTTATTATTCTTGTTTTAAAAGAAAAATCATGCTTTTATAATAATATAAATGTAAACATATTAATAGTTTACCACAGTGGGGCCTAACTATAGCATTAGCATCATTACTATATTATTTATTTCCATTTCAAAGAACAAAAATTAGAGACAAGAATAAATTAATTTTTCGATATATAAATGACCTTTTAATTTTTCAAAATAATTTCAACCCAGGATTTAAAGCGGATGTAATATTTAATCCATTTTATTTAAATTTAAAAAAAATAATGTAAATTCTGATGAATATACTTTTTAGGTTTTAACATAAAATTAGTTGGTAATAGGATTATTAGAATATACTTGAAAAGAGAGATAATTAATTTTTTCTAAGTAATTAAATAATTCTTCAAGTAATAAGTAATTAAAAAAAATTCTTCATTATTTAAACAAGGGCTGGTTATTCCATTATTTTTTTTTAAAAAAATTAAAATAAAAAAATATATAAATTATATTAATTTTTGTAATTGTAATTAATTTTCATTTTTTATTTTTCAATTTTTTTATTTCATTTCATTTAATTTTTTTTTTGGAATATTTGTAATTATATTATTTATAACTATTATTTTGTGGGTTCCCATACTGTTAAGTAGATGATGCTAACTTCTTGTATGCAGCCTGTGGTTGATCTGCCATGACTGCTACATTACATCTTACTTGTGCAAAAGCAGATTTTCTCATTAACTATTTAAAAGAAATTTAATGGGTAAAAATTATAAACAAGTTTCTTTTTTTAAATTTTACTTTAATATAAAACTATTTTCTGACTTTATTTAATTTTTATACTTTAATTTTCTAATAAATTGCTTTCATTTTTTAAATTTATTGTTAAATTTTTGTAAGCTATTTTTGCTATTTTTTAATTATTACAACGGTTTTACAGCGTTTCCATGAAAATTTCACTTGATGTGTGTATGTGTATCAGTGTGTCATCACATTTTCGGTCTTTAATTTAACCAACTTCCCATTAAGCTAGAACTCTGAATTTTTGGGAATCGTTCTTACTCGTTAACAATGAAATATTTAGACATTTGCGACAAGTTTTAACTAATATTTCAATATTTTTTTAAAAAACTTTGCCACCATATATTTGCCACCAAACGTTGGTTTTTATCTGGAATTATTTTTGCTATATTTGCTACATTTTTATTTTTCAAGAAAATAATAATTTATTCATTATTTGCATTTGTTTCCTAAATATGTCATTTAGTTATAATACTATTTATTAGATGGTGTTGTTATAATTTAAAAACAATTCATTTTTAGAATGGAAATTTCTTCAGCCATTTTTACTGATAACAATGTGTTGCTTTGATTATGTAAGTGTGCTTATTTATTTTATATTATTGTCTTTTTGTGTGTATAATAGGTACGTTTTTATGCGTATTATTTTATAAATCTATCTAGGTTTTATCTAGTCTTATTTTTAAGTGATTTTACTATAAACGTGTTTTTTGCTGATCTCCAATCAAATGTACCTTTGGCTTTATAAACATTTTTTTAGTTTTATAATACAATTGTTGTTTGAGGAACCCGTGCAATAACCGAGCTTCCAACAGTCTGCAGCCAGTTAGAAAATCAATTTTATTACATGGTATTTTTTTTGCATTTCTTTCACTTATCAAGCAGAAAGAATTTTCCGGTTGACCTAATATAAGAATATGTGTACTGAAAGTAGTGGGATATAGGAACGCATTACTAGTCAGAAGTTCTTACAATAGAAGCTGTTATTTTAAAGTAATTGTTTGGCACACTTCTAGATGAAATGAAGAAAAAAAAATGTAGAAATATATAAAGTGTAGATTGTAGTTTACTTAGTTCTGGATATACTGAATTAAAAAAAAAAGTCAAGAATAAAATTACCACATAATATAAACAAATAAATTTATTTTTACTAGCAATTGAGCTTACAAATTATAATCATGAATTAGTTTTATTTTTTTTAAAATGATATTCATGATAATATGAAGGAACAACAAACTGATCCTTACTCTTATGACAGACATTATACAGTACAATAATTTCTTTACTATAGAAAGATGTATATTTAAAATAAGATAAATGAGTGTTTTCGAATTTATTATTGATTCAAATACACATAATTTTTGTAAAATTGTATCAGAATTCCATACAAAACCTTACTGTTAATCTGAATTAATATTGAACCTTAGTGAATAAAACTTCAGAGAAAAGTATTCAAAATTTTAATACTATTCACAGTTAACAGAAACAGTAAATTAGAAACAAATACATAGTAGTGTAGCAAGTGGAATCAATTGTTAATGCAAAATTTCAAAAAATGGCTTCATGGCTACATAATTAACTATATTATTTTTTTCTTATCATGAAAGCTCATATTTCTCTATTAAATGAGAGAAAATTTAGTAAAAAGTTAGATTTTAATTTTCATGAAAGTTTACAATTTTATGTTTGTGGTATAGTGCATTAAAACACTTTGTGGTACTCAGAATAATACTGTCTATAACTTTAATTTTACATGGTAATACGAATAATAATATTGTTCTTGATCCATCGTTGTAATAATATACTGCGATTATAATTATATTGATAAAATCAAAATAATTATGTAAGCATTCAAGTGTCATTTAAGTAACAAAAATATAAACAAGAAATAAATTTTAATCGTAAATAAGGATAAATATATGCTTATAATTAAACCATAGAAAAAATATTTGCTTCGATAATATTCTCATTATTTCTAAATGAATTTCTAAAATCACTAAGGATCAATCAAATATAATCAAATTAATGAATTTACTTATGTATTCGATGTCAATTACTGTAGTAAAACATAAAACTGTAAGATTAAAGGTAATTTTTTGGATTTATCTCATAGCAGTGCAACTGATTTCAAATATTATAAAAAAAGCAAATATTAAATTATAATATATCTGAAATGCTCCTATAAATATGAGGGGTATTGGTTGGTAATAGAGTGTGATTTTAAACTTAATTTTTTAAAATGTGAGCATTTAATGCATTCAATAATACAGGAATTCGTAAGAAAAGTAATTGTTTAATTATGCATATTTATGTATCAAATATTCCTTAAAAAATTTAAGTAAAACACTTTTTCTCAAATGCTTAGTTTTTAAATCTTATAGATAGTTTGAATTGTAATAAAAAAATTATGGGAAACCTCAAGTAAATAATGTCAGTGTAAAATAAGTCATACCTGAAATATTTCTGAGACTATTCTTTTAAAAATATTTTAAATTGAGAAATATTTATTGTTATATGTATCTTCTCATATGCACTTTCTTTTAGAAAAGATATTTATTACTTGGTTATTCTACAATTAATTTTAAGGAACCTTGCTAAGTAAGATCTATATATAAATATTCTAAATATCTATTGCTTGCTTTTATATTTCTCAATATCTATAGTGATTTTTAAAGACCGAAATTTCAAACAATATTCCATACAGCTCTTATTATAGAAAATGAATACCTTCATGCAATTAAATACATGCAATTAGTGTTTTTTTAAATATCTGTTATTCAAAATCATGGAGAAATTTACTATTACATTATCTTATTTATTTAAGTACTTGTAATATTTTAAGAAATTTATAAACCACTCATTTTGTTGTTAAAAACAAATTATATTTATTATCTATTTGTATGTCTATTCGCTCCAATGGCTCTGATAAATCAGTGTTTTAAAAGTAGTTTTATGCTTATTATCAGGAAAGAAAAAATAATTTTTTTCCAGATGATAAATTAAGTTTAAACTGAATAGTATCGATTGATTAACAGAAATTGTTTGAAATTAATACAGTTATAAAGAAAGAGATAGAGAAATTTTGTAGCATGAATTTTAACCTTCTATGTGTTAATTGATCATTTCTATAATACTCATAAATAATACATATGAAACAAAATAGTGTGTTGGAATAGTAGAAGTATAGTCTTATGCTAAATTCATTATCAAGATGTTGAAATCATTAAAGGAATTTTCCTTAGCTTAAGCAAAAACACCATATTACTTAATAACTGATTAAAAAAAATGTTTGTTAATTCCAAATGAGATATTATATATTGAGATTCATAAAAAAAAATTGAATCGCTTATTTGTGTGCTTTACTTTATTAAACTATTAAAATGTGTAAATGGTTCTACAATCTATAGAGATTCACAACATTCTTCTTAATTGTCTAAGTGCTTAGACAGTGTTTAAATTATTCTATTACATTATTATATTTGCCTGCTGTTATTACGCAGAAACATTGATAGTTAAAATTTCATGAAAAATATAATGTCCGTTGAAACACTCTTATGTTTTAAAAATAATTTTCTTTATTTATCTAATTTATATTTTATAAGGAGCTCCAATAATTATAATTCTTTTAAAAGTAGATTATTTGCCTTTAAAATGTAATTAATTTTGTTTTTAATAAAATGATAGTTTTTAAAGTTGTTTTCTTCTAGTAAATATTTCAGTTAAGTTGAATTCAACGTGGTTTGAAAGAGATCATTAAGCAAAATGTATTTCACAAGAATCCTTCCTTCTACAAAATTTCTAATAGAATTATTTAGAAATATGTCTGCTTTTATATCGAATATTTAACAAGGTATTTTAAAAATAAGGACTCTTATTTTTTTTTTCTTATTCAACTTTTTCGCTTTCAATGCAGGAAAATTATGATACTATATACAGCTATTGAGTATATACAGCTTCAGTAAAGTATTTGGTCATTTAAATTATTCTTGTTGAGTTAATTTATTATGATCATTTTTTGTTGATTATATTTCAATCTGTATATACACATATTATTTCTCAACTTTTCAATT
>BMAW01093998.1:251087-267546 GCA_019974015.1 Nephila pilipes
TATATTTCAATCTGTATATACACATATTATTTCTCAACTTTTCAATTATTTCGATAGAAACTCATTGAGTGATTTTTTTGGAGAAATATTGCAGTTTATAAATATTCATTTCTGGTGTTTTTAATATTTGATTGTAATCAAGAATATGAATTCATTAACTCACTTGAGTTAAAACAGTTAATGTATAACTAATTTGGTTACATAATCATTCACCTTTTACCAAATTACATTGTAGAAAGGAAAGTTTGGCGCAAAAATGCTTGTTTATTGTTTCCTACTCATTAACCCACTCAGTGCAACCGATGCGCTGGCGGACTTCTTCAGAGATCACACTAAAAATATAACTTATGACAGTCGATCGATATCCCAAAGTGTTCGCCATCATACAAAGTTTGGCCATTCTGATTTGCCAGTGTGTCGGTGGCAGTGAACGTGTTAATTAGAATTCAAAAGTGATAAGATAGCATTTTATTTCCATCCACACTCCAAAACAGCATTCTGTGATTTGAGTTAAGTGATTTGAAAATTAACTTTAGAGAATGCAACTGTTCTCTAAATCCTCCTTTGATTAAACCCCTCTTATTATCTTCTCTCATACAATAACACTGTAAGTAGAGTAATCATTGGTCCCCAAGTAATAAAGAAAAAAATTCTACGACAGTTATTTTAGGTATAGTCAATAAATACCGAGGCAGACATATTGTGCTAAAATTATGGTATTTAGAGAAATGGAGATGAGCTGAAATGCAAGTTGCCGTTATGACAGAAACAATCATCAAACGGTCACTTGCTAGATAGTTTTGCGTACCCAGTATGAATGGGAAAAGGATGATAACCAAGTAGCTGTCACCCCTTTTATTTCATTCTGCTTAGATCACAAAGGAACGATCCTTATCCATTATCTGAAACAGGGAACTACAATCAATACTCTGTAGCATTATTAAACACTGACAAGGCTTATTAAGTGGATGAAATTGAAACGTTTGCATATACTGTCTCGTAGTGCTGTTCTGGTGTACGATAACTCTAGCTCACACATAAACAACATAACGAAGTAACTTTTGGGGAAGTTAAAGTGAGTCTCCCACCTCCCTTTTATAGTCCAGATCAGTTTTTATGAGACTTCCACATCTTCCGTGAGATCAAGAAAAAACGATGGGACGGAGGGGGCAATGGTTTCAAATGACAGTGGATTCCTACAGTGCGTACGCAACTGGTTTAAATAACATTAAAAGGGTTTTTAAGAACATGACATTCCGAGACTAGGGTCATAATAGGACAAATAAGTGCAAAATTTCGGACAATACTTTTGAGGCTCTTTAAATAATTTATGTGAAATATTCTATATCTCGTTATTTCTGAACTATACTTTATTGTATTGTTGTATGCTGCCAATTAATTTCTTAAGAGTAGTGGAGCGTTTCATTTTTATAGAAGCATAAAAAATATCGATATAAAAGTGAAGCATACCATCCATGAATATTTCTCAAAAGGAATCCTTTCCATCAATAAATGGCTCCATTATCACATCTATTTAGAATTCTAAAATACTAACGAGCATGCATAGATTGGTAAAATAACAATAATAACGCAGTTATATAACTTACTTGTGATTATAATTTTTTTTTATCTCGTAGCTTTGAAACTACTTTGAAACATTTTTTTTTGTAAATGTACACATTTTACAGTACAGTTTCTGAATAAACATAACGTGTTGTAATGGGATATTATAAATCAATGTACAATGTGTTTTCCCTGAATATTTATACGAAAGATTTTCTTTTTACCGAAATTAAAATTTCTTTAATTTGTTCATAGCCTTTAGGATTAATTTTTGCCAACGACCTTTGAATATGCTAGCATTTGCGAATTGGAAAAATAAAATCAAACGACAACTGAAGTATATAAAATATATCTACTTTGTTTGTGTTTAGATATGGTGAAATAATTAATTTCTTCCCCATTGTCTCTTTTTGATTACATAAGTAATTTTTAAAATAATTTTAAATAATCTTATAAAATCGCTTCATATAATTATGTGGGATATATTTCGATTCAATTTCAAAGTAGAATTTACGTTTCTTTTAACTTCATTTGTGTTTCACATTAAGACCTTTAACAGTGTTTTTAATTCATATTTTAAAATAGTTTTCTTTAAACTGAAATGGTTTTTTTTGTCTTTTAAATATATTATCAAGTATTTTTTAAGTATATGAATAATACCATAATTTAAAGCATTTCGTAATTTTGCATTCTTTTTGTATGCATCGTGTACTTTTAGAAAAGCATGCTTAATTAGACAGTCACAAATAATCAAAGTCTGCTTCATTACTTTCACGTGAATTCATTTTAAATAAAAAATACTATGTATGAAAACACTCAAATAATATAGAATTTATAACTACATACAAAATTTTAAAATGTTTATCAAATTTTTTATTAATATTTAATGAAGTCAAAAAAACTCAGAAAACATTTTCTCTTAAAGTTAAACTTATAGACTTCGCAGATTTGTTATTACTTACTTCATTCTGTAGTACATTGGTTCTACAGGACAGAATCACTTACGTTTACTACAACTTAAGAACTACTAAACTGGTGTTTTATTTTCCAGATATTTATTTCAACTGAAATGTGTTTGGAAAATTAGAATCCGATTTATCTATTACTTAAGTACTGAGAGAACATTATAAAATTTCCATATACGTTTCTTTTAACAGACAATAATAAGGTCCTTATTGTTCTGAACTAGTATTGATAAATTTGTAACATTCCTTTCGTATCTCCCAACTGTTTTACACTACTTTAAAATCTTCCTCATTTTGAATTGCTAATAGAGGAAAATAACTTATTATCTGTGACTTTTGTTCTTAAGGAAACCTTTGTATCTGAGACGGTTCCACGGTGCACTTTGCTTATGTGACATCTACAGGTGTGGTGTCACAACATAACCCTTCTCAAAAGGGATTGGTGCTTGATACCCGAGAATCGGAAATCTGTGGACAGAAAGTCTCACGGATGGTGAGAGTGCTGAAAAGACGAAGAGTGTCGATGTTGGCACTTGTGAAACTAGGAGTCGCCTGCACTCTCATATGTGAGGGGAGACTTCCTCATCTCAATCATCTGCATGATTCCATTTTCTTGAGGAACCTCCAGTGCTGCTGGTACGTATGTTGTACCTGGTGGTATGCATTTGGAACACTGACGCCTTAAAGCTGGACGCTGGCGAGAGGCTCTACACTTGACAGCAAAACGGAGCTCTTCGGCCATTTCCGAGCACAGAGATTGCTGTGTGGAACAAAAGACAAGATTCTACTTTCAGTTAGACTAATTGTGAATTATACATCTGAATCTATTGAAGTAATTCTTCAAACATATAATACTTTATTCGATCAAAGTTTTCTAACAAAATAATTTAGTCAGTCTTCAAAAATATTAATTCATAGTATTTGAATGAAATTTCTACCTTTATATTAATAGTGAAACACTCAGAACAGCACCGAAAATGAATTTTTAGCATTTCTTCAAAACTATAATACACTAAAATTCAGTAAAATAGATTCATTCATAAAAAATTATATAATAATAATTATCGTAATAATTAAAATAGTACAGTTAATTTTATAAATTCAAGCAAACGTTAGAAAAATAACGAAGATGTTGCATAGGAAATGAAAATGTGTAATACTTTAACAGTAATTTTGTGAGTACTATTATTTGTTTTATTTAGGTAATAAACAAGGATCAGTTTTTATACTTGAATTGATTTTCAATACCTACTTTAATTGACTAAAATAGTGATAAAAATAAAAGAAAATGAAATATGCTTCTATTAACTGAAAAAAAACAGATTTAAAGTTATCTTGTGTGATTCTAAGCTACATAGCCATTGCAAAATAAAGGCTTTAATTCTTATTTTTCCTATTTACAGATATAATAGTATCAATAAATTCTGTGGCGCTTTGTCTCATAAGACATAACTATTTAATTTATTTTTTTCGGTAAACCCTTTTTATCTATTAGTTTATATTTAGAAAAACAATAAATTTTCTAAAGCTTAAGCAGTATCGAAAACTAATTTTATTTATTTCTAAAACTGGTGAGAAAAAAAAAGTAATTCATGTAAAATTTTTAATTCTTCTGAAAAGAGTATTTATAATGTTTTATTATATGGAACAAACTTACCAACTAATAGCATGTTGGAAAAATATTTTGTAATGTTGTATTTCTATTGTAATACAATTGAAATCTGAAGAACTTCTGGTAAGAAGAAATAGGCAGAAAAATAATGTTTAATGATTTTAATTTTCAACTCAATACATTTTTAAACTTAAACTTAGCAAGTATAATTAAATCTATTCAGTTAATAATCAATAAAAATTAAACTGTTCGTCTTCAATAATACACTATTATATAATTTAGTAAAATTATTTATCTTAATCAAATTTCTCCATTTCAAACTTCTGTAACTAAAAAAATTATTCATTTATCGCAAGAAAAATTCTACACTAAAAATTCAGAGAGCAAGAATGTAAATATAAAATGTAAAGTAAATAATAACAGTTGCTGCAGTTTTCAAATATTTATATTATATAAACAGTTAATTTTTGTTGTGGATGGAAATAACGTTCTTTCCTTTATAATTAATATATTGCTTCCAACTGATTACATTTCTAAATAAAAAAAAAAAACTCTCATTTTCAGACAAGCTGTTCTAATGCTAAGAACACAAGTTATAGACCAAAAGAAATTCTATCAATTTTAGTTAAATTAGAAAAACATACTCAGGCTCTATTGGAAAAGACATATAGTTAATACGTATATTAAAAGTATTTTTTTATAAATAATATCTCTGAACTTCATTCATCATAATTCACATCACGCCAATTAAAAATTTAATTTATATCTTCTTGTTTCATTTAAGTGAATTATGTGTTTAAAACAGAGAAGCAATTAGTTTTCAAACGTAGAATTGAAGAACACACACATCAAGCAACATATATATCATAATCAAATATAATTTTTAAGAAACGCCAATTTTTTAGAATATAAACCTATAGATATTTTTCAGCATAGTAAAAATACTTCATCTACGTATGTTTCTTCTACACCTATTGAACTTTTAATAAATTAAATTTCATTTCGAATACCCAATTCGTCTTTTTATATTTGAACCATGGTAACACTACAGTGAACATCATCACAATATTGTTTAAGGTGGTGAGTCATGGATTTTAGTTCTAGATTTCTACAGAAGCCTAAAGTGAAATAGTGGGAGCTGCTATAAGCTAGAGTTCATACGATCTTCAAAACTTTTCTTCAATTGAATAAGGAAAATAAGGAATCATTTCAAAATCATCTCGTCATTTGAAAAGGTTCAAAATACTAGGTATGTCTACAATACTCCCTTCGTAGCTTTTAATTCAATATTAATTAAAAAACTAAAAACAAAAGAATTGTTAAGATCGAAAATTCTAATTAAACTGCACCTTATTTCAAATATATTCTTTAAATTCATTTTTTTCGTTTAAAATGTGTGGAATATCTTCTTCAAAATGTTTGCATAACATTTATCTATTCTTAATTGAGAATAATACGCTAAGCTTGTTTATGTCTTCATCGAATAAGAAATAATATCTAAAGGATGCTCTGTTGAACACGTCTTGTGAGTAATTTCTAGCCCAATTCAAAATGTACAATTAATGGAAAGCGAGAAAATTTTACCGACAATTCGAAAGCGCGGTTTTAAATGCGTTTGAATTACTAATGTAGTTCCTCTAATTAAGTCAGAATGATGCATGTGTTAAGTGTTCCCTATTACCGAATGTACAAGATGCACATGTGATTTACAACTGTATCAGCAAATTCCTTTTAGCTGTAAAGCTCGACCAGTTAACAAGAATTGTTTATGCCAAGCGTTTAGTTAGCAATAAATTATTAATTTGACATAATGCTTACACGTAGTTATTGAATTTTGCTTCTATTTTTGTGGTGAATAATAATTACATTAAATAGAACAAGTGACCAGATATGTTACAAATTATCTAGCTTATGGAGAAATTTTAAGAGAAATTATCATGAATATGCAATAAAATAATCCCAAATTGCCTTCTGTTTTTAGTATGAATTATAAAATGTATGGTATATCTCTAGGAATTTCAACGTGCTTATCGAACTGGTTTACTGGATTTTTTATAAATATGTTATAAGACTTATTCGACGAAAAACAGAAAAGTTTTGATTTTATTACTATTGTAAAAGAGTTAAAAATGGCTTAGAATTGTTACTGAGGATAAATGTTTCAATAATTAATTAAATAGTTATTTATATTTTGAACTTCAAAAATCAGTTATTTAAATATTTTACGTATTTTTTCTTGAATATAAATACGCTTTCTATGCTATTTTTTATACAGTTGAAGTCTTAAGGAAAAAATAATTTTGAATGGAGCACCTTTTCTTTAAAATCTTGAATGAAATCTAACAATTTAATATTGCACACTTATCTATAATGATACCTGAGATTCTTATGAAGTATAATTTATGGATCATTCATTTTTGAATTGTTTTTACCATGTACATCATTTCATATTAAAATCAAATGTCTGGTTTTGCAACAAAACTTTAATACTTCAGATAAATTAAATAAGT
The DNA here is from genome assembly GCA_019974015.1 of Nephila pilipes. Taxonomy (NCBI): domain Eukaryota; kingdom Metazoa; phylum Arthropoda; class Arachnida; order Araneae; family Nephilidae; genus Nephila; species Nephila pilipes. The sequence continues at coordinate 257,738 of BMAW01093998.1, forward strand.
TTTCATGCTGTGATTCAATCGTTCCTATAGATTTCATACAGAGATGAATGTTCAGAATATTAGCTTCACATTCATTAACTTAAAACATAGCAAATGAGATAAAATTGTGAAATTCACTAAGTTCTTTAGAATTTGATTGAGGCTAAACAATTTTATTATTATAATAATAAACCTGTTTGAGTGGAAAATGTTATTTGATTTCTTATAGAAAAAAGGTAAAAATCAACAAGACTTTATTTTTCAAAGAAGCTTATTTTATCATACATACTCCAGACCAAATAAAATGAAATAGGAAAACATAGTTTTTAGGAAAAAATTGAAAAAAGAATGCTGACGGGAAATATATAAATTTGAATTACATACAGATCACATTTTCTAGTCCATCAAAATAAAATAAAAGCAATTCTCAAAGGAGAGGTCAAACACAATGTTATTATAGGTAAAATGTTTAAGGAGTGGTGGGGTGTTTGAAATAATCGAAAAATTTTTTCATAGCAATTCATGACCGGAAATGTCATGGGAAAGTGGGACTAGAGGTAAAAATACTGATAGGATACAAGATATAGATTATCTGAAATATTCATTACATAATATACATTTCAAACGAATAGATGAATAATTCTATTTCAAAATGTTATAGAAGGAGTTAGAAGTTACTATACTCTTACAAGAGACGCACGCATTACTCTGACAGACAATGCGTTGGTGGCCACGGTAAAAAAAAGTATGCTTTTACTTGAATATCCACAGCAATTTTGCAATTAGATTCATTTTAGACTCGGTATGTGTTTGATGTACAACAAATTTCAACATCCTCTAAAGAAATAAATTCAACTTACTTCAATACAGAGAAATCGAGTAATATACAACTGTTTCCACCATGTCCAATCTATTGTTGACCAAACGACACATTTCATGGAGTGCATAGGAATCCTCGTATTCTGCCCTCACCATACCTGTCATCTCAAAAATACCACATTTTGCAAATTATGATGCACACGCGAAGACAAATGGTTGTGCGATATATGTATATCTGGGAACCGTTTTAGATAAAATCATTAATCTGTTCAGGAATTCCAAAGGAAATTCATTCATTAAGTGCATGTATGACAACATTTTGTTTATATAATGTTGAAAACAAAGTGGTTGCTTTTTGAATGACAAAAATGCAGATATTCATCTCCAGTAAAGAAAACAAAAACCCCTAACAATTGTAGGCATAGATTGTTTTGGAATTCTTATTTCCTTTGATATGTCCTACCTTCAATTAATATATATATATATATATATATATATATATATACGTGTGTGTATTTGTGTAAGCGCACGTTTGTATAACTTTTTAAAATATTCGAATAAATCTAAAAATGAATCAAAATTAACAACAAAGTCATATATCTGAAAACATTAAGAAATAATGCCATTAATACTCACCTCAAGAATAATCAAACATTAAATGATTAAATAAGACTGTGTCAAATTATTTTTACACTTATTTTAATTTCCGCTCCATATTAATTGTAAAATCCTCCAGAATAAAAAAAAAAACTAGAAATGTTTCTTATCCCAATTTATGGAAATTTTTATTTGTTTCCTGAAACTAATCACCTTATATATGAGTTTATGAATTAAACTATATAAACCAAAATTATTGAAAATCATTAAAAAAATGGAAGTTTAAGAAAGTAAGGAGTTTATTAGATACTTTTTTTCTAAAAATTTAAAATCGTCTTCCTTTGAAACTCCCTCAGAATCAATTCAATTTATATTTATGTACGTTAAATTATTATTATTATGACGATAATTACAATTAGTTAACAGTTCTAAGCGTTAGTCTATTTATAAACTTAATTTATTCTAAGCAACTGCTATGCATCACAAATCAGGTCATCAGAGTTGAATGTAGCATATATTAATGAAAACATCAATGTAAGAAAAGAAGAAATGATGGAATCGATCGAACATGGTCTTCTATTTTCTTATTCGCATTCTTATTAATGTACTATTGACATCTTGATCTCATTTCCGTTTCTTTAATGTAAAACTAATGCGATGGAACATAATTTGCCCGTCAAAAGTGGGTAGGCAATTAAGTATTGATATCCTGAGCGATGGATCCTGCTGTATTGAATGACCTGCCATAGACAGCTGAGAGGTTGTAAATGGTCTGACCGCAATGAGGAATATCGTGTCAAGGTGTCTTTGTCTAGGTAATTAATGACGGCAAGTATAACAAAATTGAAAACCTTTATTTGTGTCATTTGTAATCAAACATATTTGTTATAACAAAAAATATAAGACACAAAGCTTTTTTCATGTATTTTCATGTCTCAATCAATTTTGTAAGAAAAATGTTCTTTTTAGTTGTTATTTATGTCTCAAAGAAGGAATTAGTCAATTGTGATTGAATTTGTCTTCGAATGTATATTGTAATTCAATGAAAGTTTGATACAGACATTTATACTATAGCTTAATATTTTTTTACTTTGGGGGGATGCATTTTTTGAAACGAAATCAGAAAATGTTGATGCACTTCAGTATGAAATTATTCATTAATAATATGCTGATAAATAAACAGGAATGCATTATTTTTTTTTATATTTCAGTACCCGAGTCTAATAGTGGTAGAGGTAGTCCAGTGGTCATGGTTTCGGATCGTGGCCGGCAGTTTTCGTTGAGTCTTGGGTTCGATTCTTGATGCCAATAAAGACCCGCCATGTAGCCAGGGTTGATGTACGTTAATTCTGTCTGGATCCAAAGTCCTCCCGTTAGTGTGGTGTGAAAGTTAGGAAAGGGTGAACAAGCTGAGGTATCGTCCTCGTCATTTGACCGATGCTCAAAATTACGAGATCTGTCTCCAACAGCCCTCGTGTTATTTTTAGTACGACGTTTATAAAACCAAACCCATGTCTTATAATTTAAAAGAGCTTTGCTTCGATTTTGCTGACCCAGAACTGTTTTGTTATATTAAGATTTAATAGTTAAGAGAAATATTTAAAATAAATTATATTAAGAAATTTTAGATTGCAAGGATTTATACGAATAACTACTGTTAATAAAGTTAAAAGATTTACTTGCGAGCCCCTGATGGCATTGAGGAACAGGGTAAGGTTAACAGCAAATGAGGTAGCATCTTGTTAGAACAGTGGAAGGAGAAAGTTAAAAATTGTATTTGAAATTTATATTTATTGAAAATTATTATTTATATTGAAAATTAATATTTATATTGAAAATTAATATTTTTATTAAAAATTAATATTTATATTGAAAATTATTATTTGTATTGAAAATTATTAATTATAAGCTATATTTGAAATGAATTCATTTAAACAAGTATTTTTATTAACTATTTTAAATAGCATTTGTGCATCTTTATCAGAATATTTATTTTTTCACTTTAGACAATTTTCAATTGTAGCATCTCAAAATTTCATTTGATTAAAAGAAACTAAAATATTAGAATGCATTGAATATTTTTAAATTTATGTAATATATTTCAACTTAATCTGATTAAAATATTTACTCAGTACCAAATAACTTCAGTACTTTGAAGTTGTATTAATTTTTAAAATATGAACTTTACATTTCAATTTAATTAGTACATTAATAATTAAGTCATTTTGTTTATAATTTTAAATATATTTCAGTTATGATGCGGTAAAAATTAATGCCTTAATCAATCTGTTATAAAAATAAGATTATTATCCTCTTACTCTTTCTGTTTGTGCGTGTTTTCTGGAATTCCAGAAAAATTCAACGACGGCAGCAACGATGGCGACAGCTAATCCACACAAAAGGACAACAAACACTCCTCCGATGTTGCCGACTCCTAAAGAGTTGGCCTTGCCTTCTTTGTTTTTATCTTCTCTTGCGCAAGAAACACCGGAGCTCTTCCACCATTTGTTGTACAGCATCTGAATGACACCTTTTTCTTGGAGGTCAAGGATGGCCAGGGAGATTTTGTCCCTCCATGGAGAACCTGTAGTATTTGTAATAAAGGCACAATTACAATTTTATAGAAATTTATCATGTCCTATAGTAACTGCTCGATGCTAGTTACAATACTCTACATCAAGAAATTTATCTTAGAAACATCAAAATACTTTGAAATGAACAATTAATTTATTTATATAAATGAAAATTAGTGAAAATACAAAATTATACATGTGTGATTTATATGCAATATAAATTAAGCCATCATATTAAACTTACGATTTGTTATAAAATGTTATGATTAACATTCGATGAAAAATTTGATTACTTTTATTTATATGACGTTATTTGTGTTTAAATTAAATTTGAAAAGAAATCATAGGAAAGGATATGTAAAAGTAAATATAAATTTTTTGCCTGTTACTTGAAAAATATAATATAAAAACTACACTTGAGGAATTAAAGTTCATTAAAACAACACGAGTACGTGATGTATTTTTAATGTTAACACTTTTCTAGTTATAAGAAAACAGTTTCAAATTATTAATACTGTGAATATTACATTGTCTGACATAATTACATCTATCTGAATGAGATCAAGTTGAATAATATCAAGCATAAATTACTAGACATAAATTTCAGTTACTTTGTTGACCTTATTCGACGTGTAAGAAATAATAATGCATGTACATCTCTGTAATCTATTTCAAAGTATCCCTGACTCCTAAATTCATGTCTTTAATTAGATTTAAGAAATAAGATTATTTATTGACTCTTAAATAACTTTTTCCATCATGTATAGCAAGATAAAAATACTTTGATTAGAATGTTTATTGATTATGTTTGAATAAAATTTGAAGCTGTACAATAATATTGATTAAAAAGCAAATAAAAGTACTTTTCAGATCATATGATAATGTAAGCACCATTCTTCGAGATGAGTTGGGGACGAAATTTATGAGTAAATAAGTTTATTTTTACCATGTAAAAGAATCAAACGCACTGCTTACATTGAAACGTTTCCTTTTTAAAAGAATTCATAACAACCAAATTTAATATCGCAATTCTTTATCAATCAAATTTGTTACGAATAAAATAATTATTGCTCTCTGTTTATTTTCATATCCAGAAAATAAACTTTGTAATCCAATAAACTATGCAAACTTATTTTGTCTAAAAATCATAAAGCGCTTAAAGAATATTATTTTCTTTCTTTCATTTTATATTTTGAGTACTATTATATACATTATAATCAGTTTAGAAATATGGATGGAGTGATTCGTACCTCCAGGAATAATCATAGATATTCGTTGTGTAAAAGAATAAGTAAAGATAATTTTGGTCTTTTCCTGCTAAATTTATAATGAAAATAACTGTGGATTCCTTAGAGTTTTTAACTCTTATATCCATGTAACTAAAATATAATGCTTCGTAATAAATGAAATAATGGAGATGAATACCGCATTAATGATCAATTGAAATCTTACTAACTCATTTCTAATTTTAATATTTCTATATTTCTGTATAAATTAGTTGAAACGTTTGTTAGATTCATTTTTGATCTTCCATGGGTTTTTCAAAATTTTGTTGTTAGTATATATTTATTTGGTTTTCATTAATTTTAAAATTCAGAATTTTACATCAAAGGATTTGTAATCTGATTTTATTGTCAATAACATCGAAAAATTCATATAACTTAGCAATTCCTTCAAAATAACATCAACACGTTTTTTTCATAGCTCTAGAATTCATTTACTTAAAATGTATAAAATCTCTGAAAGGGAAAATTGCGATTACCCATATATATACAAACAGTCTCCGGCAAAATTTTAAAGCCATAAGATTTTTTTTATTTTACTTCAATATGTAATCGGAGAAGGAGAAAAATGCCGTGAAAACAAATCATGTAATGACGTCAGAAGCAGAGTAGGTGTATATTAGCTAAAGATTTTGGTTTATCAGAAGAGAGCAGTGATAAAGTCTAAATACGAATACAGGAAGATGCGATAAAATTTTACGTCAACATATTATTTCTTAACTGGAAATTGGTTTAAGTAAGCGTCTTACTGTTTTTTCAAATAATAGATAGATACTTATATTAAATGAAAAGGACTGTCTGGGGGGGTGTAAATATAATTCATTTCTCCAGAAAAAGAAAAAAGAAGTTGCTTAGCGTTGAGTGGGCTTAAAACTATTGATCAACTTAAAAACAGTCACTCTTATTGGAGTAGAAGGAAAATAACTAATGCAAAAGGTCGATCAAAAACACGCTTGAATGATTATCTAAAAGATTCTTGCTTCCATAAAACAAACTGGAAGAATGAAATAAGCATCTGTTCTACAACACAATGATTTTCAATGAAATTCGGTTCGAAAACATTTCTGCAGGATACATTTCCTGTTTTAACTTAAGTAAAATCTGTTGTTGTTTGCAGGAAAATGACAAAAACCCACCTCTTACTAAAAAAGTCATCAGATTTGTTTTTCGTTTGATTGAAATTATACGTTTCCAATTGATAAATGGAAAATTGATGAAAAAAAGTTTAGCATGAAAATACCTGATGGAATAAATTATTATTGGCACCATTTAAAGGATGAGTACACCTTTTATCTCAAAGACAGTAAGAAGGTGGTTCTGTCAAAGTACGGGTTGTTTTGAAATATGATGACCAAGCGCATATTGCTTTCGTAAACGGTTCAATGAACTACATTCATCATCAGTTATATACTTGGCAAGTATTTACTGTCTATATCAACATTGGATGTTTGATCAAGTCAATGCGTCTATATGTCGTTCTAACTCGTCAGCTGCTGGGTTAAAAGCGATTTGAATGTCTACATTGGATTGTCCAGTCAGATGCCCGGATCTGATTCCCATAGTGACTTAATAAGTATATTTAGTTCGGGTCATTTTCAGTAACGGCCTACAGTATTATAGCGTTACTGTAATGAAAAAGTCGATTTTAAATAATATATCTGCAAACGTATTTCATAAGCTTGTTAACTCAATGGTAACTCGATTATTTAGTATAATCATGGATAATGGTGACTCCAAGAAGCTCGTGTTTCATTATTTTTATCTGTGTCTTTAAATTAAAACACTTATATTCCTTACAATTTTGTATTCCTTATGCATAAAGGAATGATCTTTATGGTCACACTATTTTGGCGTTTTGTAAACTTTTAATTTACACTTGTGTCCCAATTTTTATTGAATTTAAATAATTTTCAATGTATATTATTGTGCTACGTTACTAACAAAAACCTTTTCTATTTAAGATTTTGTAAGTGACTTTGGTCTTTTGTATTAAATTAAAATAATTAAGAGCATTTTGAATCAATTTACTTCAGGTTTAAGATCAATATGTTTCTGACTTCATTAGGTACTCTGTACTGCTCTTCCAATTGGATAATTTTCTTTGAATGCATATTCAACACATGTTATCTATTTCATGAATAAATGGCAAAGTTTAAATTCTCTTTAATTAGTTTGATAATACTTAACTACAATAAAGATTCTTGAAGATTTCAGAAAACAATTACCATAAGCTGAGGAATTCTAAGGCGTTAAAAATTAGAATATCTCGCTTATTAATATTTCTTATAAAGATATAATTACCTTATAAATTTTCTCTCAGGACATAAATTCATTAATTTATTGATGTAATGGAATTACTTAAATTTTGTGAATCCACTGAAACAAAATATTCTAGAGCTTTATTTTCATCTGTGAAGTAGATCTATTCTCAAAGAAGTACTAAATGAATTAATTTCAATATATGAGACGCTTTCTTTGAAAGTGGTGTAAGTCTATTTTGACAAAAAAATTAGTTAATGATAAAAATGAATACAATTTACTGTGAAATTTTTATTTATTAACTATTTCCAAAAAAAATCAGTTAAATTTTTCACACTTTTTATCATTACACATTTTTCTACTTAATGAAGTTACAAATATAATGACTTACAAAATGGTGTAAATCAAATTTCCTCGAAGACATACTATTATTTAGCTCAAAATTGTACTACATAATTTCTTTAGTGCATTTTTATATGTATGGCAACATTATAAATGACATAAACATTTTTATAGTTTCCCGGAATTTTGGTTTTTCCCCGTTTATTATAGAATACAAAGTCACTGTCTGAAAATAATGCCATTTTTTGCAATTTATTATTTTTTTATTGTTGAAGGTTTTAATAAAAATTTCATAAAAAGAAATTGGTTTGTTTCAATTGAAATCCCATAATTAAAATTTTGTAAGTGTACGATTTTTACTTTTCTTGGACTTTGAAAGTGGTGTAAGTCCTTCTGAAGTCATTAAAAGTATAAATATTTGTTAATCACATTTAAAAAATGATTACATATAAATTTAAGTCAATTTAATATTTAAAAAATACGAAACTAGTGTAATAATATATATCTATATTTTTCAAATTATTCAAGTGCAAATCTTTAAATAACTCCTTATAAAATAAAATACACTTGCACCGCTTTCAAAGAAAACGGCTCATATGTTACTTTAAAGAAGCTTATAATTTGTTAATAAAAATTAATAATCAAGTCATATTTCTTCTGAGAGTTAGTAGCTTCTATATACATACACTAATTTTGACTTTGCTCATACTACTTTTTTATACTAGCCATATTTTATTAAGCGTATTGATCAAAAATTTTCTCAATGTTTTGCAGCACAAAAACAGCTATCTCTTTATAAGACTGTAAAATTCATATTATTTATTTTAACATCATTTTGAAAAGGATTGTTGTATACTTCTATTAGTTTATAAAGAGAAGTTCTATTATTAAAAAATTAAAGGAATTAAAGGAAAAATTAAAGGATCCAACACCAGCAGAAAACAATTATCCAGCATCTATACAGGGATATTGAAGCAGCGATTAAAAATAAGTCCTATAAGATATTAGGTATTGTAAAGGAATTTGTTGTACAATGAAATCCCTGAATTGAAGTCTTTGAGTACCCTTCCTTTAATAATATTACAGGTAGTGAGGTGCTAGCTGACATAATGCAAAAGATAGTCATCGCTCATGACACAGCAAACCAAAACAATTGAAAGTCTGCATAATTTGATCCGAAGAATCTTACAATTTCAAAGTAGTGGAAGGTGCACATAAGAATCCAAAGAAAACAACGGGAAAATAAGGTGCTCATTAAATAGCTTATGTTGTTTCAATTTAAGCATCATAGATTTAAAATTAAAGGTAATTGGACATGACCTGTGTATGTTGGGGTTTTGATAAATCAGTACAGATTAAAATGTAGAAATTTAAATCAAGCTAAAAACTCATTAAAAATTTTAGACTCTAGTAAAATAACCAATCACAAAATAACTCACGCAGTTATGAAAGAAACATTTTTCTAAAACTGACGATTCAACAATTTATTAAAAAGTCTCGAGGTGACGTTAAATGGAAGATTAAAGAGGGAAATAGCAGTTAGTATCCATTCTCCATACTGATCAATGTGTCCATCAGTAAAAGATTGTTTCGAAGATATCCCTGAATAGATAATGGTGTACAAATTTTGATGTACACCGTCTCCTCAAAAATAAAACAACACACTTTTATACAATTGAAATGGTTATTAATGCAAATGACAAATTTAATGGTTATACTCCATTAAGACTTGGGAACTTTTAAGCCTAAATTAATGCAAAACTTGAGCCAAAATCCATACCGTAATCCAGGAATAATATGCTGTTAGTCTAAACAACAAAAACGTGACTAGAGAATATTTTTAGATTCTTAAGAATTCCGCTAATGATTACCAGACTCTTATTCTATTAAATTCAAGGAGTGGGCAAAAAGATGAAAATTTCACCAAACATAACTTAGGAAATAGTGTTGAGGTATC
>BMAW01093998.1:267556-308892 GCA_019974015.1 Nephila pilipes
ACGTTTGAGTTAGATAATTTAAAATTAGCAGACGTCACTTTCAATAAACCAGGTGTTGTGGATATTTTGTTTTGTTCACAGATATTTTACGAACTCTTAAAATTTGTTTAGATAATTTAACCCCCTAGGACAGATATAATTTTACAAAATACAGTGTTTGGGCTCATTGCTACTGGGAATATTCCAATAGAAAAAGAAAATTCGGCTCATTTTGGGTTATTTATGGAAAATTTAGATACAACTTTGAGGAGTTTTTGGGAAATTGAAAATGTCGAGGTAGAAAAGGTAAAAAATAATGAAAGCCTAATTTGTGAAGATCATTTCATGAAAACGCATTTCATTAATGTCGATGGATGCTTTGTCGTTAAAATGCCTTTAAAAGAAGAACCCCCCGTGTTTAGGTGAGTCTCAAGGCATCGCAGTTAAAAGACTGAATTCTGTTTGGCAACGTTTCAGATGATAAACTGAGTATTTGAAATTGTATAGGGAATTCTTAACCGCGTATGAGATTCTAGGCCATATGCAGGCAACTAACGAAACTCCAAAATACACTATGCCTCATCATGGCGTTTATAAACCGGAAAATAGTACTTCAAAATTACGCGTTGTTTTTAATGCTTCAGAAGCATAAACGTCTGGACAATCACTTAATGATAATTTGTATGCAGGATATGTTGTCCAAGATGACTTATTTTCTATTTTATTGCGATTTCGGAAACATGTTATAGTTTTTACGGCAGATATTAAAAAGATGTACCGACAAGTTAATATTAGTCCCGATCAGTGTCATTTGCAGTGCATTTTATGGAAAAATCATTATTATAAAAAAAAATCGTGTATTTAAATTACTTACTGTTACGTATGGGAACAAGTGTGCACCATATCTTGTTACAAGAGTGTTGTCCCAGCTATGCAACAATGAAAGAAAGAACTATCCGTTAGGTGCTGCAGCAGGTAGAGACTTTTATGTAGACGACATTCTAAGTGGTGCTGAACACTTATCTACTGCCATTGAACTTCAAAGACAATTAATCTGTTTATTCAAGTCAGGTGGAATGGAAATCCACAAGTGAGTTCAAATATCCCATTATTGTTGAAAAAAGTTTCAGCGGCGGTAGAGAAACACAACTTTGATAGCCATAACTCGGAAACTGCTAAAACACTTGGTCTGCGGCTTAAACCTAAAGAAGACACCTTTCGTTTCAATATTCAACCAGTTTTGAGTTCCGTGACAAAAAGAACGATGCTATCTGATATGCCAGATTGTTTGACCTTTTAGGTATTTTGGGTCCAATCATAGTCACATTACAGCAAAGATTTACATCCAGAAGATGTGGCTTCTTAAGCTGAAGTGGAATGACGAAATTGAAGGGGGATGACGAATAAATTTTGGGAAGAGTTACTTGAACTGAGACACTTGAATATAGAATGTATAGAATGTCATGCCTTATGTCCTAATGCACAGCAGATAGATTTGATAGGCTTCGGAGGTGCTTCTAAGGATGCGTATGACTATGTTATTTATATTCGTTCAGTATGCCTGACAGGCGAAATCAAAGTGTTTCTCTTTTACAGTAAAACACGAGTGGTACCCATGAAGGAGATGATCATCTCAAGACTGGAATTGTGAGTGGCAGAATTACTTTCGAACCTTTTTGTAAGAGTTCGTGTAGCCCTGGACTTTAAAGTTCTTGGAGTATATCTATACTTGAACTCAACTGTAATTCTTGCATGTGTTGCTTCTCCACCTCTAACTCTTAAGGTTTTCGTGGAAAATCATGTGAAAAAATACAAGAATGAACTAAAGACTTCAGATGGGATTATGGGAATACAAATGATAATCCAGCTGACTTAATATCTAGAGTTGTTAGTCCTGAAAAAATTCGACGCCTAAAACTGTGATGGCGTGGGCCTGAAATTTTGTGAAATATTGAGTGTTCCAAAACTGAACGCGAACATTTCACCTTAAGTGAACTGAACAATTTCTACAAGAAGTAAAATGGAACTGTGAATTTCAGAACGATGAACTCCGGTATTTTAATGAAATTTCTAGTTTTGATTATATTTTTGATATTACTAATCATTATTTAAAATTAATTAGAGTTGTACTTTTTTTTCTTCAGATTCATCTCAAATGTAAAGGGTTGCACCAAAGAAAAAAGACCCTTAACAACTGCAGAGCTAAAAAGAGGTAAACTGTTTCTTATAAAATATGTACAAATGCAATCAATTTCTAGGGAGAGAAAAGCTTTGATAGAAAATAAGAAGAAATTTAATGTAAGTTGTTTATTCCCTTTTATTGATGATGAAGGTATTATACGAGTTGGTGGTCGATTACATAACACTAAATTACAAATGGATATGAAACACCCTATTTTGCTTGCTAAAAACCATAAATTTACTGAAATGATTTTTTTGCACATTCATTTGAAAAATTACCATGTTGGGGCCTAATGTAAACTTTGCTATGTGCTATTAAAATAAAATATTGGACTTTGGGCGGGAGCTATATTGCTCGTAAAATTGTCCATAACTGTGTAACATGCTTTAAAGCTAAGCCTAGGGAGATTAATTAAATAATGTCACCTTTACCTATAGAGAGAGTAACCATCAATCCTCCCTTTTTTAATACTGGCCTAGATTGTTGTGGCCCAATTTTAATAAAATATAAAAATCAGAGAAAAGGTGTATAACATAAGATTTATGGTTACATATTTGTTTGTTTTGTAACCAATGCGGTACATTTGAGTTAATTACAGAATTATCGGCAGAGGCTATGATTGCATGTTTAAAAAGATATTTTTGCCCCCCGAGGTTTGTCAGCATACCTTTTTTCTGACAATGCTACAATTTTCAAGGTACAGCTTAAATAAAAGAATTATTTACTTTGTTCAAAAATGTGAATGTATTTAATTACTAGCATTCAGAGAGTGTAACATGGAGCTTCATTCTTCCTCAGTCACCTAATTTTGGAGGGCTTTGGGAGGCTGGGGTAAAGTCCTTTAAGCATCATTTTAAAAGAGTTGTGGGTGAACATATACTCACATATGAAGAATTTTAATTCTAACTAATCAAATTGAAGCATTTTTAAATAGTAGCCCTCTTACACCTTTATCAACTGATCCAAATAATTATAGTGTTCAGACGCCTCGTCATTTTTTGATTGGCAGGCCTTTCAATGCTTTAAATGAGATTGACCTATAATGTGTTGAAAATTAAGTTTTTCCAAATGGCAACATTTAAATTTTTTTGCCTAAATTGTGTGAAAAAACTGTCCCAGAGATTATTTGAATACTCTACATCTGAGTGGTATTCTAGTAAAACCAAAATAAAACTAGGTATGGTTGTGTTGTTAAAAGAAGATAAATTACCTTTGTGTGCTTGGTCAATTAGAAGAATTGACAGTGTCATTTATGGAAAGGATGATAAAATTAGATTAGTGCAGGTCAGAACGCCTAAGGGCACTCTTAAAAGAAGTATTTCTAATGTGTGCGTGTTACGAATTTCAGGTAATATGACATAGATTTTTTTGTATTAACTATTGAAATTGTGTGGTATTAACTTATATTCCCTCAATGATTAAGTGATTGTTTGGAATGCAGTTTAGATTAACCACCCTTGGCGACAGAATTATTTGGCCATATTTTGTCAAATGTGGCTACCTTTTTATCTTTTCACTGTGGTGGCTTTAGGCGTGGCAACCTTTTCGAATATGCCATATGATTTGGGATCTCGGTTCACCAGCTATTTTTTTTTATAAGCGAGGCTTATTCAGAAAGCAAGGAACGTTTCCGTCTGACGTCGCTAGGCGAGCGCCGATCACGTATATTTTGGGGTCAGCGTGTTTGGCATCTCAGTCGGCGTTCAATCATCACAACTGGAACATTTCTACGCTGCCCGTTTTTTCGATATTCAATTTTAAAATATGCGCTGCAATTGAAAATCATGCCAGTTGTGAGGTGCGGTCTGTAAAATGGTTTTTGTTGGCAAAAAACCTAAAACATATGGAAATTTATCGGCAAGTGTGTGAAGTGTACGGAAACCACGTAATGAATGAAAGTTCAATCCAGAAATGGTGCATTCGGTTTAAAAATGGTCGAACTAACGTTCACGATGAAGAGAAGAGTGCACGCCCTAGCATTGTGACTGACGAACTGGTCGTTAAAGTTAATGAAAATATTCGTGAAAACCGCCTTTTCACAATAACGGAGCTTCCGCTTAGTTTTCCACACGTTTCACGACTTTGTTGTTTGAAATTGTCTGAGTGACTGAGATCGCAGGTGGCAGAATTCTATGACGAAGGAATTTCAAAGCTTGTCCACCGCTATGATAAGTGCCTCAATTTGTTTGGTGACTATGTAGAAAAGTAGAATTTTAGTCCTCCTTTCTGATGTATATAATAATTTTTTTTCTTGTATTTAGTTTCTTTTTAATTCCAAAACGTTCCTTACTTTCTGAATAGCCCTCGTATATACCTCTCTTTGCCCATGATTCCAGTTCATCAGATATTTTTTTTTGTTATATACCTCCCTCTGTTCATAATTTTTTCACTGTTGTTGCTTTACGTGGGGCTATATAAATTAGGATTCCAATTCACCAGCTATTTTTTTTAGTTATATACCTCTCTCTGATCATGTTTTTTTCACTGTTGTTGAATTACGCGGGGCTACCCTTTCGAATTTGCCATATCAATTCGGATTTCAGTTCACCAAATATTTTTTTTTGGTTACATACCTCTCTCTGGATAATTTTTCTCTTGCACCATCAATCCCCACAGTCACACTCTTACGCAGCTGTGATAGATGCTTTTTTTAGCCGATCACGGACAGTAGCTTTTTGCGCCTCCGTTTCTAAACAGAAAGTTTGCATATTTTTGTTTTTTTAACCAATCAGAGGTTATGACTTTTGACGCTTCCGTTGCTGAGCGTAGACTTCTCAGAGTTTCTAGAACATTTTCTATTGTCTATTACTTCGTTTAAAAACTTTTTCAGTTCTGTCGTGTTTCACTATTGCTGTCCTTGCGTGGTTTTCCTTTTTACGTTGAACACGTTTTTTATTTAATTTTTCCTGCTGGATTGATTTTGTATTTCTGCGTTTTTAACATGCTCAACAATCACTAACTCTCCTTTTATCTCCCAAGTACACGTTTTTTCAATGGCTGCGAGAATGACTTCCACTGAGGTGAGTGAATGTACTTTGCAATATTTGTCTGATTTACAGAAGGAAGGAAAGCATCCTTTCCTTGTATGGGTTATGAAATTAGGTTTAATTTTGTCCACCTGTGCATGTCCTAAATGTGGTGATGACATGAGCCAAAAAAATTCGAGGACTTAAGGTTCTGCCCAAAACAATCGCCAAATTTGGCGATTTTTCAAATCTCGCCAAGTGGTTACACTAAACTCCATTTTCACCAAGTGATTATTTCATAGTGTTAAATTCAATTTGTTATATTAATTGTAAATTTACTTGAAACCTTGTGGTTTCAAGATGTGGAGTATATACACGCCACTAGATGGCGCTTTATTGTGTCGAAAGAGTTTCATGTTTTTTTGTATCAGAGGGAGAACGGTGAAACAACGAGTAGGACAGAACGCCTTCCGCCAATAAAGATTGTTTGAAAAGAAAACATAATTCCTTTCTATAAGCCTTTACACCCTTAGATACGAGAAAATATCTGCAGCCATTTGATGCATTTTTTCACCAGTATATTGTTGAAAAAACACTTCTATTTTTAAAGAGCTAATGCATAGTATGTAAAGATGTAAAGATGTGGATATTACAACACGAGGCGATATTCCAATGAAGTATCATCGTACGTGCAACTAATTCTGTTCCCCTACATTCGAAGATATACATTTCAAATACACAACAAATCAATACACATTTCAAAACAAATTGATGCAAGAATAATATTTTTTTTTTGTTTCACACAATTAAGCAAGTATTTTTTCCATCAAACATACAAACACTTGAAATGATTGTAGGACAATAGTTTTTGAATTGTGTCCTTGTTGATGTAAACATATGTGTTTCCATAGCTTTTTATCAAATTTAACAATCATAGCTATGCGAAGTATGTGTGTCTTGCATTCCACTTGTGCTAAATTAAATAACATTCTACCTTCAGACGTCTCTATATTTATCTCTTGCCATTTCTCATGCACAAACACCACGTCATATTTTTAACTACACCAGATCATTATAGTTTTTTCTTCAACCTTATTTTGATTGTTACTGATGCCTACGAATTTATTCGTGGAATAGTTAATTTCGAAGTTCGTCGTTCATCAATAATGAACTAATTCTTCTTATTTCTTCTTGTCATTTCTGTTTTCATTTGCTCATATGATGTGAATAACTCACTTTAGACTGGTAGTTGCAACGGCGTACTTGCTATGTAAATAATGCCCTTTCAATCGAAACGACTTTTACTAATATTTTCATGTATATTTTGGATCATTACTAGCCAGATTAAAATTATTTTTTATTTAAAATTATGAACTGTAAGCTGAAATAATAAACTAAGATCTTACATGAAAAATGTCTTCGTTAATAAGGAAATTTATAGTATTAGGACGCGTTTCTTTGACTAACTGAAAAAAGAAACGCATTTTCCAAAATGCGAATAATCCCTTGTATTCAACAGATTTCTCAAAACAAATTATTCATAATATACATGATAAAAGTTTAATGTAGATGAAACTTCAAAAGATATTTATGAGAATTTGTAAATTCTTTATACTAATCACACATTAAAAAAAACACTTATACGATATATTTTATTTGAATATCATATATATTTAAGTCCTCAAATTTATTGATAATGATTAATATACTGAGATGAAAATTATTACTGACTAAAATTCATTTAGACTAAGTAGCAGCATGCCTTACATCCTATATTTTCTTATTGCTTGCCAAGAGGATACATCGAAATTTTAATACGTATTTAAGTTTACACTAAATAATTAAACAGGAGAATTGTGTGTTGAGTTCCAAATATGTATTTGCTTAAGATTGTTTCACGCTGAACATTTGATGTTGATGAGCCTTTTGACCTAATATGATTTTCCTAGAAATGATTTCTATCAACCTACTCAGTGTAATTAATCTCACGTCATTCTCACTTAATTTCAGGCTTCCGTGTCATGGATATTCACATTTATTAGATTTTAAAAGGCAAAGGATGGTAAAAGATTCATTAAAATAAAACTTTGTCTTAAGTAAACGTAGTTTCAATTTTCAGACACATATTTTATGAGCATTGAAGTGGTGTCTTGTATTAATCTCTATATATAATAATAATAGATTAGCTCCAAAAATTGTATAATTCATTCAAATTACTGAAGAATAAGAATGCTTGCTGTCTTTCACACACATAATAACTTTCTTAGATTGTTATTTTAATCTTCAGTACTTTGTACAAAAAGTAGGACAAATTTCAGGTTTTATTGAAGAAAAAGAGAAACACAAGGAATTTTTTCATTTTCAATTCTAATATACAGAAAAAATAATTTGGAAAATTAAGCTTTAAATTAAAAAAAATATTATGATTTGTAAATATTTGACAGATGAAATAAAAATCAGCTTTTTTTATGTGGCATTATATGTTCGGTACTATACATTATCCAATAAGCATATATTATTGTAATTATAAATCAAGTCCTTCATTAAGCATCACATTTTTATAAATATTACTAAACAATAAGAAAATTTGTAATTATAATGTTTTTCCAATTAGTTATCACAGTTAGGGATAACGTGTTGTATGTTACAGTATAAGTTATAGTACTATGCATTATTATTGCATGTGAGTCAGCTATAATAATGGATATTATCCTTTTTTCCTTTATAGCTTTTGGTCTTTTGGGCAAAATATTCCCTTCATGAATAAAAATCCCTTATGAATATCCGCCACTCATACGGATGTGATTGTTATCTATTTTAAAGCTAAAGTAGGGTTCTTAATTGTAAGCTATGCGATACACTAGTCTCGTTGAAAAATTATTCCCCTATCGCATTTATGTTTTTGACACGAATCAAGTATCTTCATGTTTATCGACATAATACATACGAACTATTTGACAATATCAGAAGTAATCTAACAGTTCACAACGTTTTACATTGAAACAAAACGTTTTGATTAAAGGTTTTTACCTGCGCTGTAGGAAACTAAAGACTTGTCTTTAGCTGTATAACAAGTAAAACTATTATGCCCATAAACCTGCTATCGAGCTATAGAATCCTACCAGGAGAAAAAATTACAAAAAACAAACACTCATATATGTTAGTATTTTTATAGGACGCAAATCATGCAATAGAAATTAAAGTTATCAATGAATGTTTCTTATTATTTGCAATCTTGAAATATGGAAGGTTATACTCAAAATGTAATGCAAATCAATTTATCTATACAACATACTTTTTCTCTTGAAATATATGCACCATTTCAAGCTATTAATAACAGAGATTTCAGTCATTTTTGATCAAATCATAAAGCGAATCTAAGTAGTACAAAAAATAAACGGGAATTTTCTTAAGTCGTCTTCTTTATAGTTATTGCTGAATAAAATAGAAATTACAAAAAAGATATTCCATATAGAATAACTATAACAAATATTTGAAATATTGAAAACTCCAAAATAAATTTAAGCTCAATCAGAAATATATAAATGCTCCAAAAATAAAATATGAATTCATTAAATATGTGCCAGAAGTATAACTTAAAAACATCGGTCACAATCTTAACGAAGTTTTCCTTATCGAATTTTTGTTCATAGAATTTATGTTGCTTATTTCATCTTATTAGTTTCTATTACTTGCCGATTGTTTAGCGTACTAAATTTCAGTTGTATGTATATAATTTGTTTTTTAATCCAAGACTAACTTACCCATAGGAGTGGCTATTCCATATCCTTTGGAATCCAGTAATCCTCCCACTTGAGTGAGATTGCAATCTCTCTGTACATTGTAGTCAAGGACTGTGGATTCCATTAGAAAAGCATAATTGCCTTCTAAAACTCTTTTAACACCTTCTTCGTAATCACTAACAAATACTGATGGCCTATTTTCCATAAACCTCCACATCTTTTGATAAGTTTCGATTTTGGAGTCCTTGAAATAAAGATAATTATTTACACAATTATCAGGAATAATATTTAATTAGCGTTATTGATATTTTAATGTTAAATCATTTAGAGCATATTTAAATGTATAAATTATTTAAAAGAGAAAAAAGTTATGAAATTTATTAACTCAAAAATTAAAAATTAACTTTCCATAAAGCTTAATTATTTTATACAGCTAAATTGAACAGTTTTGACACTTCTTAATTCAGTAAAGGTTCATAAAATTTATGAAAATGACAATGTACATATTAAAAGTAAATAATAATTAATAGTGTCTCCGAGAACGTTTACCAATATGTTTAAGCTATTTTGTTTTATGATACAGAATATTCCTAATTTTGCTTATTATTTACTATACTTGAAAGATATTTGCTCTCTGATTTAATAAAAGATTTAACATAATTTCTTGAAGGGGTCTTTTTCGAAGTTGTTGCTAAGTTAAGTATTTTCTTTAATTAGTTTTCCTTTTTTCGATGATCCAGATTTGTCTTCCATTTTGTGACCATGGTAGACTAGTGGTCATGGTCGTGTAAGATCGGTGGGTATTTTTTCGTCGAGTTGTGGGTTCAAAATATGAAACCACTTAAGACCTACCATGTATTGGAATGAATACTCGTTAAATCTGTTCGAGGTTCACAGTCTTCCCATTGGCTTGGTAAGGAAGTTTGGAGACGGAATTGTCAGCTCAGAAGTCGTCCTCGTTACTTGACCGAGGCTCAATATTACTAGATTATCATCATTATCCCTCGTGATGTTTCTGAGTGGGACGTGAGCAATCACTACACATCGTCCTCTATTAAACATAGTTCCCTCT
Organism: Nephila pilipes; assembly: GCA_019974015.1. Taxonomy (NCBI): domain Eukaryota; kingdom Metazoa; phylum Arthropoda; class Arachnida; order Araneae; family Nephilidae; genus Nephila; species Nephila pilipes. Next base: position 277,499 of record BMAW01093998.1, read on the forward strand.
TAGAGTTTTACACAATAGCTTTTATTTTACAATTTCTATAATATAATGTTTCCCTAAATTAAAAGGAAAAAAAAACTATTTTTTTAAAAAAATATTTTTATGACATTTACAATTAGTTAAAAAGAATATGTGCAAAATAAGCGCTTCATACACTTTCTTCTGTTCATTTCTTATGATTTCTGTTTGGCAGAAATGATAAAGTATCTGAATATTGTGTTTCATAAATCAAAAGTACTTAAAACAAAAAAACAAATAAAAATATACTTTCCAGGTAAGCATTTTTAAAGCTTGTAAATGGAGTTTACTGTAAGTAGAATAATTTTAGAACAAAATACAAACAAACAAACAAAAACAACAACATTTAAAAATAACAACACTCCATGTCATTTCTCAAATAATCTTCAATTTTTCTAACTAATGTAGTTGAATTTTCACCCTGAAAGCTCATTTCATACTTTTCAAATGTTTCCCATTTGGCTTTCTGACAAAATAAATGCATCGTAAACATAGAATAATGTTGAATTTTCCTGTCTCACACAAAGTATAATGATAGACTTGATAAAAGGATCACATTTTGCTGAATATATATATATATATATATATATATGTATATATAATCGTGAGATGGAAAAATATATGTTAGGAAATAAAAACATCATTTTACCTTTTGAAGGACCTACATTTCGAGTCACGTATATACGTTTTGTTGAAATATCTGTACTTTCTGAAATAAATGTCACTATTTTTGTGTAGAAAGTGCAACATTTTTTATTGTACATCTTTTGAATTGAATTGAGAATGTGTTTTTATGTTTCATAAATTTCAAATATTTTTTCGTAAGCAGAAATATTCTCGCTAATCTGTATTTAATTTCATTTATAAATTGTATTATAAATTCACTAAAGTTTGATTAAATTTTTACCTTTTACATGTATTAAATTATATTACTTTTGCTTAAGAATTTATTTTTCTGTTTAATGGCTTTACTACTTTTTGAACCTTTATCAAGCTCAATAAGAGTTAGAAATTCAATGTTTTAACTGTTTTTTAAACATAAAAGTATTGGATTATTTGATATCTTGGACGAAAGCTTTCAATTATTTGTTAAAATAAGTTTTTTTTATAGTTTTAATCCCTTGATTCTGTAATTGACTTTTTAAACCATATTTTTTTCTTAAAAGCTTCTGGAAGTTTTGCTAGATAGCTAATATAATCATAGTATCCTTACATAAATTTAAATCCATACAATTTTAAATAAAAAAAAGAACATTGTTTTGCGTTGAATGAAAGGAGTTTACTTGTTCTAGAAATATGAGCATATATAGACAACAACATTCCGATAGATAAGAAAGGGATATAATCATGATCGACAATTATACTTTTTAGCCAGTACATGATATGAAATAGAAATTTTCTCTACTACATTTACTGTTCCTTTGATTATTTTTTTAAATAAGCTAATATTTCAGGATAGCTTAATATTTTGTATGGATGAAACAATAACTTTACTTTATTTACGAGTGGGAAAAATATTATTATTTATTATATTGATGTTTAACAATTTTTCTTATTAAAGCCAAATATAGTATAGTAAAATTATTTTTCTCTTGGGAAAAGTGAATGAGATTTTTTCCCATCTATTTTTCTAGAGTTTTACCGATAGCTGTTTTTCTACAATTTTTTTGTTTTCTATGAAAAAAATTAGATATACATCAATTGCTAAATTTCTTCTTGAACAACAAAAAACATTTCCTTAACTTCTCGTCGTTATTTAGATTATTATTTACTTCAAATGGTCTTTTGGCCTTGCAAGTTCAAATGCCCATTTCAGAAGATCCTTTTTCAATTTATCTTTGCCTTAAATACAAATGCAGAGCTATTTTGACATTTTCTTTGACTAATAATATATTAAACCCGCATTAACTATCACACGACTCTTAATTTTTATTGACAATCACAAAGCAATGCAAGTTTTGGTGACGAAAATACAAAATATTTTTTAAGTGTCATACTACCTAAAAAGCTCGCGTTCTTCATGATCTTAAATTGGAAATCCTAAGAGTCTGTTTTCGGGAGATCCTAACGGGTAGTTATCCGTCAAGGTTATAATATTGCAACCGACTATACAGGAGATCGACATCTCAAAAATATTTTTATATGAGTTGTTAAAATAATAAATAATAATTCTGAACGTGGACATATTTTTCATGCTCTTAGCTTTATTTTCAAAATAAAATAGTTGTTAGAAATGAGAAAGCAAAAACATTTTTAAGAATTTTATGTCGCATGCCTTATAAAATTAATTACATCAATAACATCTTACTTTCAAGAACACTGTATGAAAAATTCTGAAATTAAATATTAATACTATCAATTATTTAGTAATATCTATTATGTAACTATAGTTTATAAGAAGTTATGTATGTATGGAATATTTTCTTAAAGTAAATTAACAACAGTTACATCATACAAAAAATTATGATTTTTCTATAATGGTTTAAAGAAAAAAAATATAACAGAACTAAAACGTGAAAATATAATTATTCAACTTCAATCATTTGGTGAATTTCATTACCAGAAAAAGAAGCATCGATTATATATTTTTCAGTTAAAATTGAGTATGTAAGATTTTGCGTATTAAGTATGTAGGAAATATTTCTAAAAATATATTAATAACAGCTACATCATACAAATATATGAGCATTCTATCTATAACGATTTTAAGTTAATTTACATAACGAAATTAAGAATTCAAAAATTAATATTTATGTAAATTACATCATATGTTAGACATCATTACCAGATAAATTATTGAGATTTGAAGGAAGGCTCATGTTATAGAATATATAATTAAATATTTAGCATTTTACATTTATTTTATAATTAAAAAAATAATGTAGTGTATAAACGTGTTATGTTGAAGATATTTGAAGCAGTACAACTATTTATATTAAACATTTATCTATTTACAAACAACTGTTACACCAATTTCGACTTATTATAATGATCAAATACAGATAGCGAGAAAAAAAAATTAGTATTATGTAATTATCTAAATATATAATGCCTTATGAAAGATGCAAGTAAAACTCACCATTTACCATACTTGTCATACTTTTGATAAATATCTCTACAGAATTCTTTAAAAATGTTTAATGAACAATATTGTTCATTAAATCATGTTGTGTAGTTGAATCATGTTGAAATGTAAGGAACACAATACTTGAACTTAAAAGGACTTGTCAACATTTCCATGTGAAGATTTCGATCTTTTTATACATCTTAATTTATTTTCTTTATTTTCAGGAACTAAGTGTTTAAAAATATATTCTTTGGATGTTTTGGAGCAGTATTTAATACCGAAACTCAAAAAAGAAAAAAAATAAATAATCGAATGATATTGACTAAACCTCTTAAATTCATTCATTTAAATTGTTTCTTTTGAATTAATACTCCTTTAGACTTATGGAGTCAAACCTCGTAAAATTTTGAGCTGCGGTTAAGTGATGAATACTACATTTTATCTTATAGGAGTGATATTTTTAAAATATCTTACTTGACTTGATTTCTTCCTTGACTAATACTTGATTAAGTAGTTCTTTCGGATAATCTTTAAGATAATTTTTGGTATCTGAATTCAGATGGAAAAATTATATTTAAAATTCCTCTAATTCCTACATTTAGGTATTTAAGAAAGGATTTACAGCATATCAAAAAGAAAAGGGGGGAAAACAATGTCATTACAACATAATCAGAAAATAAAAATAGTTTTCTTCTTTATAATATTATACAGAATTATTGTTTTAAATGTAAACACAGTAACTGAATTAAACATTATTCAGAAAATATTACTCTTGTTCAATAGCATTAAATTACTTATGATTTAAAAGTTAATATATTTTATGAAAATATTTACAAAAAAATTATTCCCCTTTGATAAATATTTTTGTATGAGATATTTTTGATCAAAGCTTTAGTCTATCAAAAAAAATATTTCGTATCTTTTGCATAAAAGAATTTTGTGAAAGAAAAAATTAACTCTATCCTGTCTGTTTTATGCTTAATAAACTATAATAATATTTCATATTGATAAATATATACATACAAGTTTAATATTCAAAATAAAATATCTGCCTATTGACAGTACAAAGTTTTTACTTTTCTTAGTAGATGCTACTTAGGATATTAATGAGACATAATAAAATAATCTCACCCAGAAATATTAAATCTTAAGCTAAAAGTATTGATTTAATTTATTTCACACCCAATATGATAAAATATTTAGTACTATATTAAATGTTTTCAAATATTTTTAGTACCTAATATTGTAAATAAAACGAAAGTGTATGTAACTCCATTTATCAACATTGGTAAACTGCTATACAACAACTAATTTTTTTATTAATAATAAGAAAACAATTAGAACTAAACTTTTATTTCATTATCATTTATCAATGAAGATAATAATAAGATTTAAAGAAATTCGGCCAGTTAATAAAGGAAATCCTTATGCCTATTCAGGATTTAACTAATTGTTAACTATATTATAAAAGTAAGTATATTAGCAAACCATGGCGTGAGAAAAAAATCATTACACAAGTCATTAGTCAAGTTGTGAGATCATTAGTACACAAGTAAATTTTCAAAAAAGAAAGATATGTAAATTGGAATGTTACTAATGAAAACATAAACTAAATGCTTAGAAAACTTTAAAAAAATAAAAAATAACTTTAAAAAACTTAAAAAATAACTTAATATGGGATTTTTACAAAATGATTCATTCGGTTTCAAAGTGCTATATATTCATAAATAAAGGACCCAGAATGAAGAGTAAAATATGAATAAAAAAGAGAAATCAGGAATTTTTATCACATGTATTCGATATATCTTTCTTTAGTTACACGTATAAGCGTTTAGACGGTATGCAAATTTCTGCCAAACAAGTTGTAGAGTGTCAGTATAGTCTCCAGAACGTATAGACGAAAATTCAATCGATGTTCATTATTAGCAATTCTTAGTGCTCGCAAGGGTTACATGGTGTGTTATATAAGTTTTGCGTTAACACGCTCTAAATATAAGGATAAGTTCTAAACAGTAGGATGCCCTGTTCTCGACTGGCACTAACGGTCAATTTCGTTGGGCTCGTAGAAAACTAACTGCGTTATTTTTCCAACATTTTCTGCAGGTAAGCCTGGTCTCCCTCTACTTCTCTTTACAAAGATATCCACTGCTCTTCATTTGATGTTACCACCTTTGAATACTCTGAACCATAGGTTGAATAATTGGGTACTTTTACATCGCGTAAACGGCAGCGCTCGAAACGGATATCATTATCCATTCTGTTGATGAACAGCTTTCGTGAAATAGCTTCAATAAAAACACACGAGCTATCTTCTATTGTTCACAATATAAAATTGGATATATTTTTTTTTATTTTCGTATTATTTACAATTTTATATCGTTTGCTTTAGATAATATAGAATTTCGAAATTGGATGATTCATTTTGAATAACCCAGTATACTAGTATTCATGATGCCACCGAATGCATCTTTGTTACTAAAATGGTATTTTATACAGTCGATACCTGTTCATTAAATGTTTAAGTATTATGCCAGTCCAATCCTGATTTAATAAATACTTGTAGAAGAGAATTTATGCAAAAGTTAGCCAAGCAATTGGCTCATCTATAAAAATCGAAGATTTATTTCAGGTAGTTTGCCCAAAAAACTCAGAATAAGAATTCAAAGTTCTCTAAAACTGGACAATCTAATGAATTTTTGTGATCCTGATTAAAATTTGAATCGCCAAAAATTTTATTTAACGTATTCCTCGAATTAAAACGAAAAGCAGTATTAAATTCCTAGAATGCCAAAACCATGTGAGCCTTGAAAATTTGAATTAACTGCTGTTTTATGTATTTTAAATTATGAATGCTTACAGAGTAATTATTATTTTGAAAATATTTAAACATTGTTCATAATTTTTGTATCATGTATTTTTTTTCCTTCGAAAGGCTTCTAATTTTCAAAGTTTTCTTAAAAATGTCTTAAGCAATGAAAAAGAATCTATTTTCAAAGAGAAAAAAATAGATTAATTCTGAAAATAAAATGTGGGCATCATTTCGAATTTTTCCTAAACTGGTTTAGAGGTATTTATGACGTAGAATATAATATAATATTAAACTAAAGCTTAGTGGAAATGAAGATTTGGAATTAGTTTTATCTTGCTTTTATGCAAGCTGTCTGTTAGTCTTCACCACATAAATTATATGATAAAATGCATCTATAGAAGTAAAAGGTTAAATAAACCTTTAACACACATATATAAAAGCGAATTTCACCATTAATTGTCATAAGAATTGGGCAAAAATGTAGTAAGAGTTGTAGACTTAAAATGTATAAATTCAAAAAATTATATTATAATTTATTCTTTTCTAGTATTCAGGTAGACTTAGAATGAGATTTAGACTTTGTATAAATTGCAGACTAAAAAACTAAAAATTCAAGAAATTATACTTAATACTGTGAATATTTATTCTTTTCTAGTATTCAGGTAGACTTAGAATGAGATTTAAACTTTGTATAAATTGCAGACTAAAAAACTATAAATTCAAGAAATTATACTTAATACTGTGAATATTTATTCTTTTCTAGTATTCATTTGATAGATTTAGAATTTTAAACTCAAAGTGAAGCCAAAACAAAGAGGACGCAGTACCCTAAAGATGACCAAAGTATTGGAACCATTTTACCATATAATTTTAATTGTGTGATCATTTTTAATATGTATTCGGAATTTCTTTCCTGTAGCTAAATTATTTAGTGAGTTATATGTATATATAGTGAGTTATATTTTATGATATATATATATAACTGTATGTCGAAATGAAAACCGAAACTGGAACACATGTTACCTTCACTCTGTCATAGATGCCTAAACAATGTCAATTTATATATTTATTCTGTGAGTAATTCTAAGGATTGATACTTTAACTAGAACAAAAGTGAAGTTTTTATTCACGAGAGATAAATTTTATGACATTAAATGTTATGGCATCATGCTTAATTGTTTCTTCATATTCTAAGAAAATTTGTATGGTTAAAGGCATTTTTCAAAGACAATCAATTAATTATTCCAAGAAATTTTATAAATATTATTCTGAATACTTTTTGATACTTTAAGTGCGTATTGTGTTCGTCATGCCAAGAAGAAAACGTTTCAGTCTTGCTGGTAAGCACAAACCTGAAGAGATGGTGCACTGATAGCTGCAGTAGAGAAACTGAAGTTGCATCTACTTCATCAGAATTAAAAAATAAAAATATGAGATGACTAAGTTTATAGAGGTTGGTCGCCCTGATGATGATACATACTACGATGAAGATTCTGAAATCCCTCTGTATTTCTTAACAGATATCTATTTAAAAAAAGTCTTTTAAAAATTTGCAGGGTCACATTTTAAAAGCGTACTCATTATATATCGAATTAGGGGAGGGGACATTTGTTGTGTGTTTTTCATGTGATTTAATTAAGACTAGTAATTTTACATTCGGACAAATTTCTGAGAGAGAATTTAATGAACGCTAAGAATTCAACGTAAACATGCGCATGGTTCAGTCAAGTCATTCTTGACTATTAGAAAAGGTTATTTAGCAGTGAAAAAAATATGTATATCGATGAATGACATTATGAATGTCATAAAATTATGTATGTCGAATCTGCCCTCGAGCATATCATTCATTTCGTATAAAAAGAACTATATAAGTCATTAGTTAAATCTATTAGGTCTATAACTTAAAAACCGGAATTTTGTTAAAAAATTTGAGCATGTATGAAACAAAATCTGTTATTCAAAATATTGTCAATCGGAAGTTACATTTCCCCATCTTTCTGGCAATTTGTGGATGTCATCCAAAAATAATTGGTGTTCTTTTGAAACAAAGAACGAATCTAGTCATTTTTGATGCCTTCGACTCAAGTGAAGCGATTTTGGAAAGTGCATTCGGCATCGACCAAAACAAATGGTAGTCAGAAGGCGCAAAGTCTGGGCTATATGGCGTGTGGAGAAGAACTTCCCATCAGCTATTTTCTATATAGTTTTTAACTTCTTGAGCAACGTGTGGCCGAGCATTGTCATGTTGGAAAATCAATGTCTCATATCTGGTCTCCCTTCCTGGCCGTTTTTCCTACAAAGCTCTCTTTAAACGAATCAGTTGTTTTAGGTACAGCTCTCCAGTAATGGTTTCAACCGGTTTCAGGAGCTCATTATACACAACTCTATTCTGGTCCAGCCAGATACAGAGCATTATCTTGGGAGGGTAAATATTTTTCTTCGGTGTCGATTTGGCTGGTTGGTCAGGTTTAACATACGATTAGTTGCTCTTCGGGTTGTCGTAATGAATCCACTTTTCTTCACCAGTAGCAATTCGATGCAAAAAACGATTTCTTTTTATGACGCTTGAGAAGAGTTTCAGATATGTAATATCGCCTTTCCACGTCTCTCTGCTTCAACTCGCATGACTCCCAAGTTCCTTGTTTTTGGATGAATCTCAATGCTTTTAGGAGATTGGAAATGGCTGCTTGAGTCACAGCCCCATGATTCCGCTAGCTATTCTTGTGTTCGAAACGAATCTTGATCCAGTAACGCTTCCAATTCTTCATCTTCAAACGTTTTCGGCTGTCTAGGCCACTCTTTTTCTTTGATATCAACATCGCCACTTGTAAAGAGTTGAAACCACTCGAAACACTGCGTTTTCACAAAAGCATGTTCGTCATTCAATTTCACGAGAAAACGAAGACTTTCGGCTGCAGTTCTCTTGGTAAAAAAGTGACTCAGCAAAACTTCCCGAAAATGCTGTTTTTTTGCCAATTTTCAAAATTTTCCATGATTGAAAAAAATGTGATGCTCGCAGACAAATCAACCATTGTTGACTGATTTTGACAGCTTATGAATAGAGCTTCAAATTAACGTGTATGTCAATGATTTGCTACAGCGCATACACAAGTATTGACATCTAGTGTCATATTCCGGTTTTTAAGTTATAGACCCGATACTAAAAAAGGCTTGGATAATATTCAAAGTCAAGTGAAAAATACATATCGATGGAAATTCATCACAAATAAGTGTAGGTTGTGTGATTGATATTTTTACATGATTTATCATAAATTAGGGGATAATGTCAAAACGATGAATCGAATGCGAATATGTAAGATCTGACTTGGGAGAAAATTTAGAGGAACATAGAATGTGGTATGAGGGCCATTTACCCTCATACAGGATCCTTTTGTGCAATGGAACAAGAGGCTGCATTGACAATATGGCAAAGCCTTGAGGATAATGGTTTTTGAAACGCGACACTATTGTCAAATGGTGATTCAAAAACATACCGTTATTTAAATTCAAGGGAAGATTATGTTTCCTCAGTTTAAAATTAAAAAAGAATGCGGAAATAAAAGAAAAGGCTGGAGCAGCTTTACGAAAAACTGTAAAGGTATGGTTGGTTAGAGGCATTTTCTTAGGAAGGAAATCCCATGGCAGTTTTAAAGATGAGACAATTCAAATGCAACATTGTTTCATAGCATATGAACTGATCAAAAACTTCAACATTTTAAATGTCCAGTTGCAGAAGAATCATGGTATCTTTATCAGGCTGTTGTAGCTTGTGGTGAGAAATCAGGCCTACATACAACGTTAATGAAAACACCAATAAAACAGGTACATTTGACCAAAATAATGCCAGTCTATCAAAGTTTGTTATCAAATGAGCACATCTTTGAAGATTCATAACACAAAATGCTAACGAAAGTCTCTACAGTATTATTTGGAGTAAATATTTCAAAGAAAAGTTAGCAACACAACGCCGAGTTAATATTGTGGTTTGCGATACAGTTTGTAAATTCAATGTTGGAATTGAAAAAAAATACTTTAGAAAATTTGCTAGTTAAAAGTTGGTTTCTTTTCAATAAACAATAATAAATGGTTGCTGCTTGTGGGTATTACAGTACATTTTACCAAAGAAAAAGAAAGAGGTTGGCAGCATATGGAATTGCTCGAAAAAGAAGTTGCATTAACGAAAAAGCGATTAAATGCCTTATTTATTATAAAAAGAAGACGTAGCATACCTTACAGGTGCTTTCTTACAATATCTTTTTAAATTAAACTTAGACGGAATGGTTTCAAAAACTTAAAATGTAATCTTTATAAGTACAGTGACAAATCGCTAACGCATTTGATACATATTGTAATATGTCATTCCATTTCATTTTAACTATTTGCTTTTATATATGAAAATTCGGGATGGATTTTGAATTTAAAATGCTTAATATAACCTGAATTATAACATATATAAGAATGAATATTATATTTTAGTTCTTTCATTTATTTTATTGAATCTTTAAAACTTTATACTGCTCTTTCTCAGCTTTTTATTTTTCATGATGGTCATGTAATCAAAACACTAAGACATTTTTTGTAATCACTATAAAGCTTTGAAATTTTTTTCTGATTGTATTATATATGTTCAACCATACTGTACATGGAATAAGGGATTTTTGGTTAATAGTTATTTTTTTAAATCCACAAAATTAGATATAACAATGTTTCGATGTTTTTCATAGGGTCAGAGGAAAAAACATTGTAAGAATATAAATCAAATTATTACATTAAAATTCATGCAAATATTGTGAGAAATACTTCCAAGATATGAGAAAAAAATGTTGCTAAAATATTAAAATTTGCGGAAGAAGTAGGACATTTAAAATATGGATTTCTAAATAATTATTTTTAAAAGATTTCTTTCCTAAAATGTGTATTTTATGCTTGTTATTATATGGTGCATGCAAGATTTTTCTAACAAATATATAAGCAAAATATTTTGTTCAAAGGGTACCGTATTTCCTTAAACTATGAATTCCAGATCTGAGATATGTTGTGCGCATTTGTGTGTGAGTTAATGTATTCCCACAGCCATGATGTATTATAAATTTTTCAAAATTTTAATTCATTTTTCGGTATATTTACAAACATTTCTGTCCATAATACATAAGCTTATATAGGGATCTCATTCTACGATAACAGTTCAAAACTACGAGATATACAACTGTTTAAGATAGTATTGCTTTATAATTAAAGCATCTTCACACACACAGAATAATTATTCTCTTAAAGCAATGTATTTTGTCTCTTCAAAATAGATTTATTTTAATATAAATCCATTTTAAGCCGGATAATGTAAATAAATTATAATTTTAAAATATCTTAGAACATTTTAAAGATTTTATCTACTGAATTTACACATTTGATAACTACTGCTTACTATATTTTTTTTTTCTAATTCAGTTTTGAAATTTGAAACTATTACTGTACTTCACTTTCCCTTTTGTTTTTTGATTGAAAGTGCATGCGCATTAGCTTTATTTATCATGAGGTGTCTCGCGAAACTTCCGTCATGAGAACTAGCTAGCAGTAGTGAAGTTAACCGACTGAGAGTTAATGAATAGTGGTAAAGTAAGTGAAATTTTCATTATCAGAAATTGAAAGAGCAGCTTCAACTCTGACTTTCATGCCGATGTCTACTTCGTTCTTTTGGCTGTAATATAGTCTACTGTTACTATAATTATAAATTGTAAAGTATTTTAAATGCTTTTTTGTTAATAAATTATTGTTATCTTCGCTGAAGTGGTGAGATGATTTTTAAGTCCTTGTATTATAGTGAGTTTGGTAAGATGTTACTATCATGATGCAAAATGTTGAACATTCGCGAAATATATTTAACGTAATTTGTAACTTAACACCTTTGTATACTTCCAACTTTATATTTGTGACAATAATATTAATCAGATATGGCTTTCTAACATTCTTTCTCAACTATAGACTGCTGTATTTAATTAAATGAAACAAAAAAAACTCCGAATTTTTAACAAATAAGGAAGAACTTTACTTGTTTCCTCCGAATAGAGTTTTTTAAAAAAAGCATTTCTTTAAAGGTCTAATCTTTCAAGTTGAATGATTGTGAGATACATGAAATAATTATTAAGATCAGACAATGTATTTGTTCAAGCAGAAAGTATTATCTTTGCTCTTATTTGCATTGCATTCAAATAAGTACTATATTTTACGTTTTAAAAGAAGTAGGAAATAACCATTAGCCAACATTATGCACTCAAATTTAAATTTGGCTGGTAAACGTAAATCTTAAACTTCTTCAGTTATGAACTAATGTATTGATAAAAATAATCATAAATCTAGGCTGAATAATATAATGCAAGGTACTTATTTGAATCAACATAGTTACATATTTTTATTTTAACATTTGAAGTCCTATATAAGGGGATTACCAATCTTGAATATCAACAAATAAATAAAATGCTAACAGCTTAACAGAAAAGGAATAGTTGATAAGAGTTACTCCTGTTGACTGTGCAGCAATTTAACAAAGAATTGTGAAATTAATACAGTTTCGTTCATGAAATTTAGCAATTCTTTCATTTCTCTTCCAGTTCTTTAAGATGGTATTTGATTAAAAATGTATAGTTATATATTTATGCATTAGAGAACATATTCTCTGTTTGTTCATCTGAAAATTATAGTAAATATAAGCAAGGTTCTCACATCACACAGTTATTTTCAAGCCATGAGGAGTATGCACTTTAGGTAATTTTTTCGAAAAGGACACTTACCCTGAAAAATGTCATCGTTGATCCACCTTCCAGCGTCCCGTATGCTATCTTGTTCTGTTCAGCCAGATCCTCTACGCTTTCGATGGGGGTGATCATTCTCTCCACTGTGAGGAAGGCCGCTAGGTTGGCGGTATAGGACGAAATCATGATGAGAGTGAAGAACCACCACATGGCACCGATGATTCTCGTGGACGTCGCTTTGGGGTTAAGATCGCAGCCCTGGTGCATCAGGGTAACGATGGTGAACCAGAAGCTGTTGGCGAGACTGAACTGGTTCTCCATGACGCCGCTGTCACTGACACAGGGATGTGGGTTCTGCCACTCGTAGGGGCTGAAACGGGCCACAATGAACATGCAGCAGCTCACTAATGCGTATGCGGCCAACACGTAGAGCCAAATGTCCACTGCAAGGGGACTCATGAAGGAGAAAAGGCGAGAAGGCATGTTCTTGGGGAGTTTGAAGAGGATGCCGATGCCGAGGTTCATAAATGGTTTCGTAAAGTCGATAACGCTCTCCCGAGCATAATTTATTGTCATAGGAGCCATTGCGAGATCGGCGTTCTGAATGTAAGAGAAAATTATTCACCGGTTTATAAAGATGATTAATCAATTTTTCAATTTACAAGTGAAATTTCTTATAGAATAAATGAAATGTTGTAGGTTTAGAAATGAGTGCTAATATAAATCTTGATCTCTTATTTAACTGCAAACTTGAAGGAAACTATAAATCATATTATTTTCTTTACAGTTATTTTTAAAACACATATTTGCTGAGTAATATTAAAATCTCTCTTAAGATATGATTTTTCAAATACATACAACTGATCAAAGAGTTTTTTTGTTATTATATGCAATTTTCTATTGCATAATTGCCCGCTGATTACTCTTAAAACAAACTTAACAACTAAGAATGAGAAAATGAGAATTATTTGTAATAAAATTTTTAATGCGATCTAGTTCCTTTATATAAATCTAGTGAAAAACCCGATTATTTTCTAATTTTTAATATCATTTCTAATAAAAAAGAAATAATATCTCTATATTTTTACTAAAATATTTTATCTAAATTGCTGATATATTAATCTCAATTTTTATGATTTTATATACATTAGGTAAAACATTAGGGACGATTTTAACAAATGCCCTAATTTTCATTGCAGTTGTACAAAATTGATATCCTAATTAATTGATTTCAGGAACTAGATGATGCTGATGGATAAATTAATTTAAATAATAAAATTAATTAACACCAAAAATATTTTTTTTTATTATTTTATTTTACATTGCTATGTTTTTTAAAACTAGGTATAAAACAATCAAGTATAAATACTCAATGTTTCAAACTGTATTAATATCCGATCATTCATTTCATAGATATTAAAAAATAGGATTTACAGAATAGTTTAATAAATACATTTAATTTTTTACTTGTAATTTTTACCTATACCTAGTCAGTCAGACAATTTTAACTATTATATAGCCCCTTCTCATTAAAAAAAATTAGAAACGTATCTACTGATATGTAATAAATTACTTCGGAAAACTGTAAGAAACTAATGGTTTCGTAACATGGCTCACTCAAATATCTGAAAGTTTTGGTATCTTATTATTTATTTTGTTGTATCTCTGTAATTTAAATATTTACATTTTTAACGATAGCATTACGTTTCTCTATTTCTGGTATTTTGTAATTGAAAAAATATTTGCTTATTGATTGGCGTAGAAAGATTAGAAAAATGTTGCGAAAAAATTGTTTTATTTCAAAAATATGAAATACTCATTGAACACTAAGGAAACCATATTTTAATTCCCATAACTCAAAAAGCCTTGAACAGAATTTCGTGGACTTGAAATTAAGAAAAGTTTTTGAAATGAGAAATTGGTTCTAGAAAATTATGATACCTTTAAAGGGAAAAAGGTATTTTTCAGTAAGTCATACCTTATCAATTATCTCTCGAACTAAGCCATTCCATTCTCCAGTAGTCGTATTTTCGGCACCAAATTTTTTGTCTGGTACAATATATAATTCATAACTGAAACCAATGAGATCGGCTATTGTCTTCAACAAGTCAATGCAAAATCCTTCAAATCGGTCATTGCCGGTCAGATTTTTATCAGCTTTCAACATCACGTAGGGCATCGACTGTAGAAATTATCAAATTTATTAATAGTAGATACTTTTAAATAAAAAATATTAACTTTTAAAGAAATTTTACTTAATTACAATATATAAATAATTCAAAACTTTTAGCTATATTAGTGAATTTTGACTAATTTGTCAATGTATTTCTTTTAAAAATATATTTAATTTATTTAAATTATTATAATAATTTTAAAAATATGTTATAATAAATAATTTTTAATTTTATATATGAAATTTCTTTTCTTCCTTCTATCAACATGAAAACGAACGTAGAAAATCATACATATCTTAACTTAGTTATTCTAGTATTGATATCTTGAATAGATAATGGATAATTCTCTATTAAGCTAAGATTATTGTTTTAACATTTGATTTTGAAAATTCTAGGATTTATCGCGTTCAAGCAATTAGTCCATTTATATTAATAATTCATTTAAAAATTATTAATTTCTTAGTGAATCAATATTTTCTTTGGTATCTAATCCTGTAAAATTTTATTTCACAAGTTTAAATAAAAATAAAATTCGAGTTGAATAATGTCTAAGTTATTTCACAAACCTAACAAAATATTTTTGGATACATGTATTTAGCACAGGAAATAACGTATTTAGAAATGAATGTTAAATATAACATTTAAAAAAAATAAGTTAAAGTCAATAAAATATAGGGAATATATTTCTCCGTTAACTACACATTATTAATAAAATATGTTTCAGCACAGGCTATTAGCGTAGCATATCTAATTGTAAAACTTGCAGTTATTTTAACAAGTTATAGTTATAATAAAAATAAGAATTTTGTTCAAATTATAGCTTTCTTTGAGTGATATACATGCGTAAAGAACTTTAGAGAGAACAATATAATATTCTTACAGGAAAATCAAAGCAAATTAAAGAGTATGCATTAAAAATGGAGCCAAGAAAAATAATTTGTTACCGAGAAGTTTGAAAACACTCATATGGAAAACGTTTTTAACCTTTTTATGAATAAATATTAAAAATGTGTTAATTCAAATTCTTTATTTAACTCTTTTTCTATCTTTGGAATTTCTTGTTAAAATCAGAAAAAAATTAAGTTTAATATTAATTAAGTTACAATATACAAGCTAAGTTACACACACAATATTAATTTGTAACTTTAATAAATAAGGCTTACCATATATATATACGAGGGCTATTCAGAAAGAATGGAACATTTTGGAATTAAAAAGAAACTAAGAACAAGAAAAAAAAATTATTATATACATCAGAAAGAGCGTCTAAAATTCTATGTAGAACAGTAGAATTTTAGACGCTCTTTCTGAGTCACCAAACAAATTGAGGCACTTATCAAAGCGGTGTACGAGCTTCGAAGTTCCTTCGTCATAGAATTCTGCCGCCTGCGATCTCAGCCACTCAGTGACGCGCACCCGCAGCTCCTTGTCGTTGTCAAATCGCGGTGTTGCTAGCCAGTTCTTCATTCTTGGAAACAAGTGAACCATGTTTGTAGTAGGCCTCCAGAAATGTCAAAGCTGCCCCGAGTCACTGACTTTTATTGTGGTCTGTAAGCAATTTCAGCACCCATCTTGCACAAAATTTGCGGTGGCCTAGCTTTTGTGTGACAATTTCAAACAACAAAGTCCGTGAAACTTTTGGAAAACTAAAAGAAAGCTCTGTTATTGTGAAACGGCAATTTTCACGAATCTTTTCATCAACTTTAGCGACCAGTTCGTCAGTGACAATGCTAGGGCGTCCATTCTTTTCTTCATCGTGAACGTTAGTTCGGCCATTTTTAAACTGATTGCACCATTTCCGGATTGAACTTTCATTCATTACGTTCTTTCCGTATTCTTCACACACTTGCCGATAAATTTCCATAGGTTTTAGGTTTTTTGCCAACAAAAACCATATCACAGACCGCACCTCACAACTGGGGGGATTTTCAATTGCAGAGCACATTTTAAATTTGAATATCGAAAAAACGGGCAGCTTGGAAATGTTCCCGTTGTGGTGGCTGGACGCCGACTGAGATGCCGAGCACGCAGACACCAAAATATACGTGATCGGCGCGCCTAGCGACGTCAGACGGAAACGTTCCTTACTTTCTGAATAACCCTTGTAGTCGTTATAATTCTTCCTTTAAAAATATTTTTTTAAAATAAAGTAATATCTTAGAGACTACGCTAATAATTATGAAACATTTAAAGAATAAAAAACATAAGTTTCAAATCAGTGAAAAGAAACAAGGAAATTCAAACAAATGCAACTATTGTTTAAATAGTTCAGAAGAAATAAATTTGAAGTGAAAAATATGGACCGAAATAGAAAATTATTATTACTGGAAGTTGTTATAAAGAAGTTTTGTGAATTTTTTAATGTTTAGATTGATGTATTGTATCAGTGAATATGCTAATTAAAAAGCAATAATTTGCGCTAAATTAGCAATTTTTGTTATTTTAGTGATCTAACCTAGAGTAATGAGGTGTTCCATTCATCATGAATAGCTCTAATGAGTTGAAGATTGGAGTTCTTGTGGTGGTTTTAAGGGAATTATTTTGAGTTGACCGGAGTTTTTGGATCTTGGCAATATTTAATGTACCCAAGGCGGGTATGCGTAGAAAAAAGAGATAGCGTAAGACTTTTAGTAGATGAGAAGTTTATATGCTATCGATAGGATGGATATTTAACGAATGATGTTATTTTTTTTTCTATGTTGATGACGTGAGAACGATATGATCATTTGTGGTCGAGTATGACTCTGAAGTACGTGACATGATTTTCCCATTCAATGGGGCATACGAACAGTTCGATGGGGTTTTGAATTGAGGTTTGTTAACTTTGGAACGTTTTTGCTTCATAATTATCGGTATTGACTTGGACCCCATTTGACAAATCATCTTTCATAGAATAAGAGGAATTTTTCACGGAGTTTTTTGATAGTGGCTGGGTGTTTGTGCTAAGATCGCTGTGTCGTTAACAAAGAGACATATAAAGACGTTTTATATATTATGCATGTCGCTCGTAAAAATATAAATAGCTAGTGAAAGATTGCTGTCCAGTTAAATTCTTACAATGATGTGTCTAACGCTTCAGATTACATGGTTCTGTTTAATAAGGAAATCTTTGCGGAGGAAGCTATTTATGATGAACAAGATGTAGGGTGAAAATTGATAATGAATTTTTTTGTAAACTAGGCTTTCATAACACATCCCGTCAAAGGCCTTGCGCTTGTCTAAGGATATATCGCCAGTGATTCTTTCGTTATTACAGTCTTCAGGAATTAAATTAATAGTTTGAAGTAATTGGTGAGATTTAGTGATATACTTTTGGAATTCATATTGGTTGTGGGAAGTTACATTATTGGTTGAGTTGAAGGTTTCAATTCGAATTAGAATGATAGTTTCAAAAATTATTTCTTAGGAGCTTAGGAGGATGATTAGACAAAGGTATTCTGGGTACTCGAGATCTTTGTGCGGTATGGGTAGAGTATTTATTGTGGCTTGTTCTATGCTTGAATGAAGGGGTGAAAGATAAAGCATCTGTTGAAGTTTCATGATGTAGGTGATGATTGATTTAAATGATAATGAGAAATATTTTTAATTTAATCCTGTCCGAGTGCTTTTCTATTGTGTAATTTAAAGATGATTTCTTGGACTTTTCTTAGGCTGGTGATTTGAAGCATCGTAGAACCACATGGGAGAGACAATAAAAATTTCTGTCACTTAAATCTTGACGCAATCAGTATGTCGATCATTTGATGGCTCTCTATTTTTAGTAAATTAGTTGTTGTGAATCGGCGAGATTTGCTTTTTTTGTGCATCATAGATGAGTCCGGTAAATACGAGAAGAGGGAGAACCATCTTGCATTCGTTTTCAGATCTTACAATTTGCTTGAAACGAATGAGTCATCGGCATTTGTATCACTGAGTAGGACTTCCTAAAATTTGTTTTTAATTTCATTGTTCTGTCTTTCTATGTGATTGGGTTTTCCTGAGTGGAATTTTCGTGTCTTATCAACGTTCTTTCCTCCTTACTTTCCTTCTTTTCTTCCAGAAGAGAAACATGGATTATATATGTGTGTCTTAGACTTATTTTAGTGTTTCTTGAAGCATGGATAGCAGTGAAAATACCATGGGTGAAATTTTTTAGAACCCCGTCAACTTCCTGGATACTGGAGTTCACTTACAGTGAAGGAGGAGCTTATAGTGTGGTCAGAAGTAGTATTTGGCCAAGTTTATCCTGTTCATAAATTTTAAGGTATTTAAAGAGAGTGAGGTGAAGATATCGAGACTGATGCCAAAGATTATATGGTCATGGTAACTGGATAAGGCTAGAATGGCTTATCAAGTGATGAATTTGAGACCTTTTTGGTCAAACAGATGTCGGTTATGAAATGGGTGGGGTGGGGTGTGACTCTAATGGGCTATGCAGAAGCTTGGATGAAATATTCGTTGACTTACATGTAATTATATAGCTTCTTATTTCTTGATGGATTCTAAGTGATGTGCAAGGTATTTAGGTCTCTAAAGCAATTTTTCTTGTTTCTGAATAGGGTTTCGAGCTCAATTTGTTATATTGGTGTGATAGGAGATTGGTAAGATGATACGAATGTGATAGGAGTATCATTTGTCTGATCTATTATAATTGCCGTATTTTCTATGAGGTTACTTCTGATATAGTTGGGATGGTATGAAATACTATTTTTTATGAATATTGAGTTCCAGCCCAGACGAATGCCTTGCATCCAGTTTTGTAAGGATAGAGGTCTGAAATTCGGAATCTGTCAGCAGATTTAATTTTGGTTTGCTAAACGTCTGATATAGGGAACTATTGCATGGATAACAATTTCATCTCATACGTCCGAATGAGAATCTCATTCTCGTTCTAGGAACTATTTTAAAATTCTTCTCTGTTGTTGAACAATAAGCCATTTCGCAGAGTTTGAAGCGCTAGGCATCCAACTTTCCTAGGAATGGTTTTCATTTCAGATATATATATCGCAAAATGAGTATTTCATTTCATAACATGATTGCAATCACTTGAAATTTTTTATGATAAGGACATTTTCAATTATTTTATCTAATTGAACTGTAATAATTGTATTGTATATTTCTAAAAATAATTATTCATATAACACATACACTTTAAGTATTTTAATCCTAATTTTTTAAGATTTATAGAGGAAGAAGTAATCCATATTTTTGCATTATGATTAATATAATTATTAGCATTTGAAATAAATATATTTGAAGTTTATTTAAGTTTAAGATACTTCATTAAGTTATAGAATTATAGAAAATGTATTGTATTTTTCAAAAAAAATATTCAAAATGAATCTTGTGAAAAAGAAAGGCACTTAAGCATCAAAAAGGTAGGCATGCTGATCATAGGTGAAAAATTCCTCATTCATTAAAACAATATTTATGAATAAAAAACTTATTTTATTATTTTTATTTCAATACAAATTACTAAAAAATGTAAAAATAAATTGATTTTTTTAACTGAATTAATTCTAATGACTGAAAGTTTTGAATACTATGAAGAAAATTAGAATTTTTAATTTTTTAATTTCTTCATATTCAGATTTTTCAAAAATTATATTGAAGTGATTTTCCTTACAGTAATACATCTTTATTTACTTATTATGCCTTAATTTCTTTATAACGCAGTATTAAATTTAAAATATGTAAGTTGGCTATAATATTTTAATAGAATCAAATCTCATAATATGACAAAAAAATTTTACTACACCATATTTTGAAACTTTAAGCCATTCATAAAAATTAACATTAAAAGAAACGGTATCATTACGAAATTATAACTATAATTAGGTACTTAGGAATTGTGATTTTTGTAATGAAAATATTATTTTCTTTATTCTTCGAAATCACATAAATAATTGTGTATTAATAAATAACAAATAAAATATTTCTCAAGTCATAAAACCACAGTTCGAATATATGGTTGTTTTTAAAAATAATTTAAAAAATTATTCTTTCATATATGATAAATTGAAACATACGCTTCTTTGTCACATTATTTCCAGGAATGCATTTGTACAGGATATAAATCTGTTCTTTTATATAAGTTTAAAACAATTTTAAAATATATTGTTTGATGTTCAAAATATATTTCGCATTACAGTTATAAAATCCTGGCTATCTTTGCCTCGAAATTCGAATCACAAAAGCAGATTTTTTGAATACACTTTCTTTTGAGATTATTTATTCCATCGGATCCAAAATATACAAAGGAAGACCTGTGGGATAAAATCTCTAAAGAACGCAGCAGAAGAATACTTTGTTCTTCTTCCTACATCGGCGGGACTTCCGAATTATATTAGGACAATCAGTAAAGGTTTCACGCTTGCAAAGATTAGAATGAAAGAAACAAAATAATTTTCACATGGAATTTTATTGCGTGCATTTCTATGTTGAACAGAATTGTTAGAATTTTATTTTCTTCCATCTCTTGGATTGTGAAAAGAAATGGTGTTTCCGCTTGCTTTAACGAATCTGATTAGATGCAAAATTCAAAGTTGTGTAGTTTGTGATAAACAAAATGTAATAGAAAATATTTATGAATGAAACGAAGAATTCCTTTTTATTATCTCTTACTTATTTCAATATTTAAGAAAAATATTTATAAATATTTATTCGATTGCTTATTTTTGTACTTCTTATGTTCATATTAAACTTTAGGTCAGAAACAATTTTAAAAATTGGGAAAAGAAAATGTTTAATCATAATAATAGTAACAACGTTAGTTCGAAATCCTATTATTTATTAATTAGTTATATACTTAGGAGTTTTTATGATACTTTCGAAATGTATGTATTACTATTTTCATTAAATTTTAAATCGAGAATGTAAGATAAAATCATAATTAGTATACTATCTAAAACTGATTAAAATCTCAGAAATGGTGATTTAAAAATGCACGAGGCACTAGTTTATCTTTATTTTCTTCTCCTTTCTCAGATTAATACTCTGGTACAAAAGGTAATTTTGGGTTTATAAACACCAATTTTTATCATATAGTTATTTTTCAGATTCAGGAATAAAATTCTTTGTAGTTTCTATCATAGCTTGTAAAACCATTTCCTTTTTCTTTTCTTTTTTAAATATCTTATGAAAAAAAAATGAAACTGTGTGCTTTTTTAAGGAGATCTTTAATTTCCATGAAATATTTATTTTAAATATACGTTTTTCTTTCCTCATTTTTCTCTTATTATTGTACATTTATTTTTACATTATTCTTAGTAAGATTAATGATAGAGAAAATATACCTCAATTGTAGTGACTTTTAAAGTGATATTAGTCGTTCCAAATTCATGAAATACTGTGTGATTTGTAATGTTTAAGCCACTTGCAGCTGTCCATTCACCAACCTGTAACAAGATAGAAAACCAAAATAAATATATAATGCCAAGTTCATCAGGTACTAATTAGGTTTTCTGTAAAACAATGCATAACATTTAATTAGTATTTAATATTCCAAAATATATCAATTCCCTTTTGAGAAACTATCATAACTTTTCTTATAGCTGTTAACAATTATGTTACCTTTATAATCTTATCCTTTTTGAGGTCGTGGTAGCTAAGTGTTCATAGGCGTGGTCAACTTTTGGGGTTGTTTCAGTGAAATCCTGGGTTCGGACTTTGGTGCCGCTGAAGAACCACCCCGTAACAGTTATAATACTCGACATATTGTTTACTGCTTAAATGTTTCATGGTGAGTTGGTGTGAAAGTTGGATGAAATGAGTAGAACAACTTAAGTATCGTCTTCATCACTTGAGAGTGTTTCAAATTTACAAAGTCCCGTCTCCAATGACCTTAATGTCATTTCTAAGAGCATTGTCCACATATAATCAGTTCGTTATAATTTTTAAGTTTCCTTTTAGTCAAATTTTAAAGCAACTTTTTATAACTTTGTAACGATCATAATAATGACAATACATTATAACTCAAAATATATTAGAAACTTCAAAAACTAAATAATCCTTTTTAGCATAGTATGACAGACACAGACACCCGCTTACATTATGGTCAATGGTAATTGGATTGAGGAATAAAAATTGCACTACCCCTTAAATACAGAGATCTGCCTTTTCAAGATCCACTAAAGAAATAAAACACTAAGCTTTAGAGATATTTCTCTATTACTGCTTCAGCGGTGAAATTGTTTCTTGTCTTTGTTGTCTCACTATTCCCTTGCGAATTCAAAGAAAAAGATCAGAAAAAGGAGTCTCGTATATGTTTATGTGTAAATCGAATTTGTTTCAGGTTACAAAGTTGTCACGTCTGAATTATTAAAGCCTAAATATTTTTTTTTCGAGCTATTTACTTGTTCAAGATTCTTAGAAAAAATTGCAAGGTTTTGATTTAATTTTAGAATTTGATATAATAAATATCAAAACACTATGGATTATCAACATAAATAATATTAAGAACTAAATACTACAGAAAATAAAATGACAAAAAAATACAGTTAAAAGAAGGTGTTTTCATTCAGAAAAAAGGTAGCAAATAGAAGATATTGCACTATATAAGTATGTTGCCCTTTAAATCATATAGCCGCGGTTCTCAATTTTCGATAGTTACTATTAATCTTTGTGAATTCACAAATAATAGATAAGCAAGGGGTTGAAGCACTAATAATTTTTAGGCATGTCACGTATTCAGTCGAGAAGAAGTGGTATTTTATTTCACTTTGTCAAAATACATCACCCCTCTCAGATACTTATATAAATGAAATTTTTCCTACACCCTACATATTTTAAAGACGCATAATCTCACAGATTCATACACTTGACATGCGCATACACTCAGACACTTTACTTTTAGACGTATTATAATTTGACTCTCAAAATCGCACTTTATGAAGCTCGAATTAAAGCAGTGTCTGCGTTGAGGGGATAAGTATCTCATTCATCAATTGTGTCAATTTCAATGCTAGGCTAATTTTAATTTTTAATTTCTCTGTTTTAGTAAATTAATATTTTATCAAATGCCATTCTTCTCATTGAGAATTATTGTCAACAATTTCTTTTCTTTCTCATCATTGATAGGAGTTTCGTTTCACCTTCTATATGGCCTTACTATTATTACTAATGCAGCTAATTCAAAATCATAATTGCATAGTTAATAATAATAAATCGGAGAGAAAAGGTCCTGTATCAATATATTTACTCGCTTGAAGTATATGTATTTACTATACATTTCGAATATTCGCTAATTAAATATAATCATTCTAGATTCAAAAAAGTATTTGAATTTGATAGTGAATGGTATCAGGACAACGTATACAAGCGCATGCTTGTCACTTTCAAAATATGCTTGGAAATAATAGGTTTATTGGAAAGGAGTAAATCGGTCATTTTTCCTTTTTTCAAAAATATTTGAGAGAGAATTTTGTTTTTGCATAATATCAATATTTAATTCAGGATTATGCAATAACTAATGACAATATATTCATTCAAAGAGATGGTAATAACGTACTTATATTTACTTTTTTTTTCAATTTCTTCATTATAATGTAATGAAATATTTACAAATCATGCACAAAAAATTAAAAATTAGAATAATTAGTCATGATCTGAAGTCTTTATAATTTTTTCTTTAAAATTAATTGCAATCGCAAATGAATACTATAGAAAGGATACATTCTTATTTTTTTTATTTTTTATGCTTTATGTTATGATTTATTTCAAACGTATAATTCACAGAATTTAGCATACATGTTTCTTGAAAAAGCATAATAATGACTCAAAAATACGTTCGGTAGCTAATCACCAAACATCTCACGCGTATTAAAATTTTCAAGCGTTGCCAAAATGCAAATACTAAACTTTAAAAATGTATTCAAAATGTCACCAAAATAATAAAAAAACAAACTAGTAATTAGAATTACGCAACAAAATTAGAGTATACTACTACTGCTTAGAAAATTGAAACAAGAAATACAATCAAAACTTACAAAATCAAAAATTGTTATAACACCAAAAGTTTAAATTGAAAAAAGTTCTGAAACATTAAATCTAAAAAAACATTAAAAAAAAACCACACACACAAAAAGTGAAAACTATATTTAAGAAACAAATGCTAAAAATTCTCAGACTCTAACTAAAAATTTAAGAAAAAAAATCAAGATTTTTCGATTATAATTCTCCATGTGTATTAGTATTACATACAGTAACACAACGAAATGCAAATTAAATTTAAAAATTTACGAAAAACATTAAAAAATTAAATTTAGGAAAGGTATTTACTTGTTTAGATACTCACTAATTCATTATCTCACGTCATAAAAATACTTGAAAAAGCATAAGAAAATTAGACAAAATTATGCTTCGGGCTAAACACTAACCATCTTATATATATAAATATATATATATATATATATATATATATATATTTAGCTTTTTCTCAAGAATTTCACTTCATAGTCGTATTTTTCTTGATTTCTAATTTGTAAGCCTTAGTAATATTATGTTCCTTATAAATATATTAATATAATTTCTTTTAATATACTAGTTTTAATTTCAAATTTTTAATTTGTTAAAAAAAGTGATTAATTAATTATTTAATTTTTAAAGTTAATTTTTTTCGTTATAGATCGCAAATTTATTATTAACTCATATACATTTCCTATGCGCTTTTTTTGTACATTATTAGTTTTATGCTGTCATATCCAAGCACTAATACGCAGACGAAAATGTTTTCCAGTTTTTAATCAGAAATTGAAAGGCTGCAATTTGCTTCAGCCGTATGTCGATATGCCGCGTAGCAATCAATCACAATTTGGTTTGAGAAATGCTCAAATTAGGGTGTCATATAAGACTCCAGCATTTTGAAGGGAAAAGGTTGCTTGCTAGAGCTGATAAAAAGTATTTAGAATTTTCGTACAATATGTGTCAAGACAGATGTGTTCATATGGTTTCCAGAAGGCAATGGCAAGAATTTGAACTTTGGGTTGCTTTCAGACGCATTGAATCAGAGAAATCTATCAAAGATGTTGCTCTTGATACTCAGTGTTCCCGAACATGGGACAGTGGTTCCTAATTGAGGAATTTTCCTCTAAGCCTCTTTGAATACGCGTTTGAAAGAGCCGAATAAGGTAATTGTACAAATAATTATCAGGAACATCATCAGTTTATTCGGGAGAATAGGGGTTTTCTTTCATTATGGGGATATCTTTAACCCATCCTCGTTACTCGTATAAATTAGATATTTTACCAAAATTGGAACAGACATGTACACGATTTCATCAGACACTCTTCACACTTCTTAAAGGAGACACTTCTCCCTTGCGACAAAATATATACATTATACAGTATGCCTTAATCTAAAATGCATCACGATATGTAACTCTAGGATAGAATTTAACATTTATTATATCAATCGTACAAAGATATATGAATTCTGTAAAGAAATCTCAAATCAGTAAGATCAGCTATTTTAACTCAAAAATCGAAACTTTGTATCAGAAAACTGTCTCTTTTTGAATAATTTTTCCATTCACTTTTATCTATAAATTTTATTGTAACTTCTCTTCTCTCCATTATACGATCATTTGATCCCTTGGAAATTACTAAATCTGGTTATTTAAGAAGTTCATACTTAGGGATAGTAAAAACATTAAATATCACTCTTCTTCTTGCCGTTCATCAGTCCATCATTTCACGATTATGGAAACAATATCTAACAATACAAACAGTTGTCCTTGTGGATGGCTGTTTAAGGGTTACGAAGATCGTGGAAGATAGATATAATAGTATTACAGCGAAATGGAATCAAAGAACGAACTCCCAATTGTGACATTTATGGTTCTGGCATCTATTCGTAAGACGATATATGACACTTATGCGTTCCGAAGGTTACACATGAATAGATATTATGCCTGGGTACCAAAAGTTTGTGTTTGATATTCATCCAAAACAGGTGGCACGATTAAAGTGGTTTTTCAGCAGCGTATTAATCTGACTGGCTAATTGGGGCAATATTATGTTCACGAATAAGACGAAATTTGCCCTGCAACCAGAAAAGAGTATAACAGTCAGGTGAGAACAAAACACATATCAATCTGTCCCAGAAAGCTACCTAACACAATTCATTCAAAAATTGCGAGCCTCGTGGTGTAGGTATGAATTTCGATGGATATGATTATCGTGCCAACTTGCGCCTCTATAGGCTGCTGAGATGGCTGTTCATTATCGAGATGAAGTTGTAGATCATTTTTTGAGATTATACATAGTAACACTTAGTCTAGCTTTCGTTTTAATGGATAAAAATGGGTGTCTCCATTTAGCTGACACCATAGATAACTACCTGGAAGGAATGTGAATGGCAAGGAGAAAGTGACCAGCGCATTTGCTCAACATTAATCCTATTGAAACTCTTTGAGATGCTCTCAGCCGTGATATGGCTACACGTTTTCTACCTCCAACCATTCTTAAAGAGCTGATAATTGCTGTAAAGGGGAAAAGAGATCACTTGACTCTGGGGTAACTCATCTACGCATGGAAAGCATGATTCTGGTTTGTAAGCTTTGCAAGCAGTTCAAGGTGGTTGCAAGACATATAACCGTGTTTTTGGTATTGTTTCTTTTGGCTTTAAACATTAATCATTAATGACTCCAATATAGCATCATCATATAGCTTATGAAATTCAATATTGTTTTCATCTTTGCATGTTTTCTTTCATGTATATTTGGTACTTCTCTACTACATTTCATATTAATCAAACCTCTAATCAATTATTTAGCATTTTTACCATTGCGTATTTCAATTTTGTCAATGAGTATATTATACACACACACACACACACACATATATATATATATATATATACAGCTGGCCGTTAAAATAGCAGTACCAAGAAGGAATGATATAACTAAAATCAAAATTACATGAAAGGGAAAAGAGTTTGAGATATACAACTGATTAGTATTTTTGCGCATTTAGACGAATCAGGAGGGAGAAATGACGTCTGAAGTCCTGCATAAAAGAAACGTTGTGCAGTGGATTTCTCATTCGAAATATATTTCAGAATTTGCTCAGAGTATCGTGTTATGTCTCGAATAAGAGGAAGAAATGTTTATCAGTAAGTGTCGAAATTCAATAGAGGCAAGATCGTTGCCTATTGAGAGTGTGGATTACCGTTAAGTGATATTGGATTACCGTTAAGTGATTAAGTACGCGTTGCACTCGTCGAAATCCAGCCACTACCACATGTATATGGAATCAATGGGTTGCTGAGGGCTCCTGAACGACATACAGGATCTCTACGCCCTGTCACGTCTAACGCCAGACATGTTGTAGGGTCAAAACTTCAAATTTGTACAACCGCATTAGTGTAGAAATAGGTCTGTTTGAAGTACGCTCTGTATCCATCCGTATTGTGTGACGACGTTGGCAGCAGCGTGCATTGTTAGCACGGACACCGTTACTTCACCTTTCCCTTACATGAGTGGCATAAGGTATTTTTTTCTGACTAGTCTTGTTTTTGCGTGCACCTGATGGCCATATTTGTGTCTGGAGGCTCCGAGGAGACCACTGGTTGCCTGCTGGCATTCGATAACGGAATAGGAGTCCTGCACCTGGTGTGATAGTTTGGACAGCTATTGGGTGCACGACACGAATTTATCTGGTTCAGATCGACGGTAATTTGAACGCAGATCGGTACTTTTCTGTTATAATGCCTCCAGTAGTTGTAGACCGCATGCTGCACATCGTTTTCTGACCTTCTTCGATACACAGGTTATTCGACTGTTGCCCTGGCATGCACGATCTTCAGATCTGTCACCCATTGAAAACATCTGGTCATGGGTATCTGAGTGACTAGAACGCCTCTCCAGCTAATACGGTTAATGAAGTGTGACATAGACATGAAGCAGCATGGAATCAATTTCCCACTTCTGTCATTCAAGTCCAGTTTGACTCCATGCATAACTGGCTAAAGATCGTTTTGGCAACCAGGGATAGCAGCTGTTTCTGCTAATTTTTCAATTTCTAAGTCCTCAAACTGTTTGCAAATACAATCTTTTAGTCTTCATGTCATACTGTTTACGTACAACAGATATCTTTTTTTCTATTTGCTTTCCTTCATGGTGTTACAATTTTAATGGCTAGCAGTATATATATATATATATATATATGTGTGTGTGTGTGTGTTTACTTTTTAATATAAAATATTGCTCACCTTTTCAAGACTATTTTCCCGAAGTTTCAAAAGATCAAACTTAACACTACTTCTTCTACCTTCTTTAAACTGCACTTTCCCTGTTAGACCAGAAAATTCTACCTAGAAATAAATATGATCATATTTGTATGAAATATATGCTTTGTGAAGAACAAAATCTAATTATATTTATTTGAAATCTTAAGTAAATTTAGTAAAAATATTTAAATTATCACTCATAGAATAGTCACTAATAATAAAGTAATACATTATGGACGATTAAGATAAATTAAGAACGAAATTTATACTTTTACTTTTATAATACGAGGGAATCATGGAAAATCTTATGTGGGAAATTTTATGTAATGAATTTTACATGAAAATTAGGAAGGAGATTTAGTTATCTGCATTTACTTCAAAGTAAAGTATAAATCAATACCCTATAAAATTACCAAATTTTTTTTAAAGTATTATTTAAGTATTATCAGGCAATCAACATCTAAAGTCGTTGGTATATATATTTCTATGCTTATTTTAATTTAGAAACGTTTGTTTATTATATTCCTTAATATTCTTTTTACTATTCTATAATCAATATTAGTAAATTATAACTAAAACTATTCTCAAAGATCATACTTAATTACTCGTTAATTTTATTTAGCTCCGTAATAATATTTTATATAATTATTATATACGCATATAGTTGCAGATGTATAATTTCTGCTGCATAAAGATAATTTTTTTCATGTAAATAGTTTACAATCCAGAACAAGCAAATTCAATTTGATAAATATAGAATCTACCTTAAACTTCTTAATTTGGATTTCCTAAAAATAAAGGCATATCGATTTTCTTCTTGAAATAAAAATGAATATTGAAGATTCGTAATATACGGTAGAAAACAACCTTTCTTAAGGTTTCAAACTTAAAATAAATTTTAATTCAATTATATATTTTTTTTAAATTTTACTTGAGATGTAAAATATATTTGTAGCATATATGAATAAATCTATTATTAAAAAAGCTAACATTTGTTACAAAATTAAGCTCATTCATTTAAAACGTATTTCCTTTAATAAACAAGAAACACTTTTTTAAGACGTTAAATTTTATTTGTAACAGACAAATAAATATTTTTTAACAATATTGTTGAGAAATATTATTACGTATTGGGAGAACTTATAGTGAGATTGTATACATGTATTGTGATTTTTAAATATATGATAAAAGTAAGCTAAGCATTACCGAATTTATGTAATTAAAAAGACTGCTTCCATCAGTCCAAGGAACTTCTTCTTCACAAGACACGTTAGCAGGACGTAAATCCATTCCTTGTTGTAAGGAATGTAGTCCTTCAGCTAAGGCGTATACAGAATCAAACATAAGAGCTGGTTTCACCTTGAAAGATATATGCATATATATATATATATTTATAAACCAGTAAATCAAATAAAATCTGGTAAATATTTAACTTATTTTAATATTCAACAATTATTCTTGTGATTCAATCAAACTACAAATTATATATATATATATATATATATATATATATATATATATATATGAGTGTGTGTGAGTGTGGAATATACCAATAAATATTATTATTATTCACAAAATATCACATCGTAAGCAAATTACCCATATCAATCGTAAATTCAATACATTAATGTCTAAGAAACTAGATAATTAAAAATACCATTAAAATCGAAAATGAAATTAATATAATTAATTAATCAAACCGAAATTAAAACATAAAAAGAAAAATCTATTAAATAACTGAAAAACTTGTAAACAAAAGCACAGTGGATGAAAAGTAAAAATTTAGAATAATGATAATAATGTAATTAATATTATTCCACATTTTCGAATAGAAAATGTGTTTATAAAGTTATTACAGATCAAATCATCATACTTTAGTGAATTATAATACAATAAAATATGGTAACGAACTAAAAGTCAGAAAAATTCAGATAATCAACTATAGAAAAGAGGAGGAAGTAAACTTAGTACAAGTAATAATCAAATTCATCTAAGCTGCAAACAACAAAAATATACATAAATAAATATCTAAAAAAATGTAAAAACAGGAAATATTTAATATATTAATAAGGTATAATAAAATATGTTATTAAATATTAATAAGATATATTAAAATATATTATTAATATATTAATAATATAAAATTTGTTAATTAAACAAGAAAAACCCTCAAAAACACATTAATTAAACTAAAAATGGTCATACAAAACATAGAAATAGCAAAAGGCTAAAATCCAAAAATTAAATGACAACAATTACAAAAACACACAAAGTGCCCAAAATAATTTTTTAGAATCAAAAGCAAAATTATTAAAACCAAAAGTTTGTAAAAAACTCATATATATATATATATATATATATATATATATATATATAT
>BMAW01093998.1:309868-343041 GCA_019974015.1 Nephila pilipes
AGTTACAGTTCATACACTTTGATATGCGCATACATCAGACACTTTGCATTTTTTGGGGGACGTATTATAATTTGACTCTCAAAATTGCACTTTTATGAAGCTCGAATTCGAAGCAGTGTCTGCGTTGAGGGGATAAGTATCTCATTCATCAATTGTGTCAATTTCAATGCTAGGGCTAATTTTAATTTTTAATTTCTCTGTTTTAGTAAATTAACATGGTCAAATTAGTTCTTTCTCATTGAGAATTATTGTCAACAATTTCTTTTCTTTCTCATCATTGATAGGAGTTTCTGTTTCACCTTCTCTAGGCTCCTTACTATTATTACCAATGCAGCTAATTCAAAATCATAATTGCATAGATTAATAATAATAAATCGAGAGAAAAGGTCCTTGTATCAATATATTGCTACTGCTTAGATATGTATTTACTTACATCGAATATTCGCTAATTAAATATAATCATTCTAGATTCAAAAGTATTTGAATTGATAGTGAGATCACATTATCAGACAACGTATACAAAGGCTACGCTTGTCACTTTTCAAATATGTCTTGAAATAATAGGTTTATTGGAAAGGAGAAATCGAGTCATTTTTCCTTTTTCAAAATATTTGAGAGAGATTCTGTTTTACTATATCAATATTTGGAATTCAGGATTTATGCAATAACTAAATGACAATATATTCATTCAAAGAGATGGTAATAAAGCGTATTATATTTACTTTTTTCAATTCTTTCATTATAATGTAAATGAAATATTTACAAATCATGCACAAAAAAATTAAAATTAAAATGGTAGCATAGATCATGAAGTCTTTATAATTTTCTTTTAATTTAATTCGCAAATGAATACTTATAGAAAGGGGATATATTCTTATTTTTTTTATTTTTATGCTTTTTGTATGATTTATTTCCAAACGTATAATTCAGAATGTAGCATACATGTTTCTTTGATAAGTAATAATCGACTCAAAATACGTTCGGTAGCTAATCACGCAAACATCCTCACGCGTATTAAAAATCTTTCAGGCTTGCCAAGAATCAAATACTAAACTTTAGAAATGTATTCAAAATGTCACCAAAATAATAAAAAAAACAAACTAGTAATTAGAATTACGCAACAAAATTAGGTAACTACATTCTATAGAAATTAAACAAAGAAATACAATCAAAACTTACAAAATCAAAAATTGTTTATAACACCAAAGTTTAAATTGAAAAAAGTTCTGAAAACAAATCTAAAGAAAAAAAACCACACACACAAATGAAAACTATATTTAAGAAACAAATGCTAAAAGATTCTCAGATTCCTAACTAGTAATTTAAGAAAAATCAAGATTTTCGATTATCAATTCTCCATGTGTATTAGTATTACATACAGTAACACAACGAAATGCAAATTCAATTGTAAAATTTACGAAAACATTAAAAATTAAATTTAGAAGGGTATTTACTTGTTTAGTACAGCTAATTCATTATCCTCGTCAAAAAATACTTGAAAAGCGATAGAAAATTAGACAAAATTATGCTTCAGGCAACATCTAACTACTATATATAACTTTAATATATATATAATATATTTAGCTTTTCTCAAAATTTACTTATAGTCGTATTTTTCTTGATTTCTAATTTGCCTTAGTAATATTTATTTTATAAATATATTAATATAATTTCTTTTAATATATATAGTTTTAATTTCAAATTTTAATTTGTTAAAAAAGTGATTAATTAATATTAATTTTAAAGTTAATTTTTCTGCATAGATCGCAAATTTATTATTAACTGCTTATACATTTCCTGGCTTTTTTGTACAGGCATATAGTTGCTGTCATATCAAGCAC
Source organism: Nephila pilipes (assembly GCA_019974015.1). Taxonomy (NCBI): domain Eukaryota; kingdom Metazoa; phylum Arthropoda; class Arachnida; order Araneae; family Nephilidae; genus Nephila; species Nephila pilipes. The sequence goes on from BMAW01093998.1 coordinate 311,710, forward strand.
TAATACGCAGACGAAATGTTTCCAGTTTTAATCAGATGAAAGGCTGCAATTTGCTTCCGCATGTCATATGCTCGCGTAACAATCAATCACAATTTGGTTTGAGAAATGCCGTCAATGGTGTCATATAAGACTCGAAGCATTTTGAAGAAAGCCTGTTGCACTGTAAAAAGTATTTGAATTTTCGTACAATATGTGTCCAAGACAGATTGTTCATATGTTTCAGAAGGCAATGGCAAGAATTTGAACTTTGGGTTGCTTTCAGACGCATTGAATCGGAAAACTTCTATCTCAAGATGATTGCTATGCTTGATACTCAGTGTCTCGAACATGGGACGTGGTTCCTAATTGAGAATTTTCCTAAGCCTCTTTGATACGCGTTTAGAAGAGCCGACATAAGGTAGGTATTGTTGCAAATAATTACTCAGAACATCATCAGTTTATTCAGAGAATAGGGTTTTCTTTTCATATTATGGAGGATATCTTTAACCCATCCTCGATTACTCGATTATAAATTGATATTTTACCAAATTGAGAACAGACATGTACACGATTTCATCAGACACTCACTTTCTAAAGGAACACTTCTCCCTTTGACAAACTAGTATACATTATACATGTATGCTTAATCTAAAAATGCATCACGATATGTAACTCCTAGATAGAATTTAACATTTATTATATCAATCGTCAAAGATATATGAATTCTGAAAGAAATTCAATCAAGATCAAGCTATTTTAACCGAAATCGAAAACTTTGTATCAGAAAACTGTCTCTTTTGAATAATTTTTCCATTCACTTTATCTATAAATTTTATTGACTTCTCTTCTCTCATTTATGATCATTTGATCCCCTTGAAATTACTAAATCGTTATTTAAGAAGTTCATACTTAGGATAGTAAAAACATTAAATATCACTCTTTCTTCTTGCCGTTCATCAGTCCATCATTTCACGCATTATGGAAACAATATCTACACATACAAACAGTTGTCCTTGTGGATGGCTGTTTAAGTTACGAAGATCGTGGAAGATAGATATAATAGTATTAAGCAAATGGAATCAGAACGAACTCCCAATTGTGACATTTATGGTTCTAAGGCATCTCCATTCGTAAGACGATATACCGACTTATGCGTTCCGGAAGGTTACACATGAAATATGCCTGGGTACCAAAAAGTTTGTGTTTGATATTCATCCAAAACAGGTGGCATTGATTAAAAGTGGTTTTCAGCAGGTATTAATCTGATGCTGGTAGGCAATATTATGTTCTACGAATCACGGGAAATTTGGGCTTGCAAACCAGAAAAGAGCTAACAGTCAGGGTGAGAACAAAACACATATCAATCTGTCAAAAGCTACCAACACAATTCATTCCAAAAAATTGGAGCCTCGTGGTGTGGTATGAATTTCGATGGATATGATTATCGTGACCAACTTGCTACCTTATAGCTGCTAGTGCTGTTCATTATCGAGATGAAGTTGTAGATCATTTTTGAGATTATATATAGTAACACTTCGTCTGGGAGCTTGTTTTAATGTGATAAAATACTAGTTTCCAGCTGCTCATAGATAACTACCTGGAAGGAATGTGAATGGCAAGGAGAAAGAGTACATTGCTCAACATTAATCTATTGAAATCTTTGGTCTCTCAGCCGTGATATGGCTACACGTTTTCTAATCTCAACCATTCTTAAGAGCTGATAATTGCTGTAAAGGGGAAAAGAGATCACTTGACTCTGGGGTAACTTCATCTACGGAAAGCGGATTCTGGTTTGTAAGTTCTGCAGCAGTTCAAGGTGGTTGTAAGACATATAACCGTGTTTTGTATTGTTTCTTTTGGCTTTTAAACACAATCATTAATGACCTCAATATAGCATCATCATATAACTGATGAAATTCAATATTGTTTTCTTATCTTTATGTTTTCTTTCATGTATATTTGGTAATCTTCTACTTTACTACATTTCCTTAGGTCAAACTCATAATCATTATTTAGGCCATTTTTACCATTGCGTATTTCAATTTTGTCAATGAGTTTATAATATTATAATATCACACACTAAGATATATATAGCATTATATATATATACACGCTGGCCGTTAAAATAGGTACCAAGAAGGAATGTATACTAATCAAAATTACAGAAAGGGAAAGAGTTTGAGATATACAACTGATTTAGTATTTTTGCGCATTTAGACGAATCATGGGAGGGAGAAACGACGCTGAAGTCCTGCATAAAAAGAAACGTTTGAGTGATTTTCATTCGAAATATATTTCGGAATTTGCTCCAGAGTATCGTGTTATGTCTCGAATAGAAGGAAATGTTTTGTAAGTGTCGAAATTCAATAGAGCAAGATGCGTTGCCTATTGAGGTGTGGATTACCGTTAAGTGATATTGATTACACGTTAAGTGAGTTAAGTACGTTGCATCGTCAATCCGATCTACCCATGTATATGGAATCAATGTAGCGTTTGAGGGCTCCCTGAACGACATCAGGATCTCTACGCCCGTCACGTCTAACGCCAGCAGCTTGTAGGTCAAAGCTCAAATTTGTACAACCGACATTAGTGTGTAGAAATAGGTCTGTTTGAAGTACGCTCTGTATCCATCCGCATTATTGACGACGTTGCAGCAGCGTGCATTGTTAGCAATAGACACCGTTACTTCACCTTTCCCTACATGAGTGGCATAAGGGTATTTTTCTGACTAGTCTTGTTTTGCGTGCATGAGCATATTTGTGTCTGGAATCCGAGGAGACCACTGGTTGCCTGCTGGCATTCGATAACGGAATAGAGTCCTGCACCTGGTGATGGTTGGACAGTCTATTGGTAATGGCACGAATTTATCTGGTTCAGATCGACGGTAATAATTTGAACGCAGATCGGTACTTTCCTGTTATAATGCCTGTAGTTGTTAGATCCATGCTGCACATCTTTTTACCTATCGATACACAGGTTATTCGACTGTTGCCTGAGCATGCACGATCTTCGGATCTGCTCACCCATTGAAAACATCCTGTCGGGTATCTGAGTGACTAGAGACGCCTCTCCAGCTAATACAGTAATGAGTGTGAGCATTGACATGAAGCAGCATGGAATCAATTTCCACTTCTGTCGATCTCAAGTCCAGTTTGAGCTCAAATGCATAATAAAGATCGTTTTAGTACTAGGATAGCAGCTGTTTCCTTCTAATTTTAATTTCTAAGTCCTCAAACTGTTTACAAATACAATCTTTAGTCTTCTGTCATCTATACGTACAACAGATATCTTTTTCTATTTGCTTTCCTTCATAGGTGTTACAAATTCTGGTTAGTAGTATATATATATTAATATATATATATCATACCAAATTATATATATATATATATTGTGTGTGTGTGTGTTTACTTTTTTAATATAAAAATATCTAACTTTCAGACTATTTTTCCAAAGTTTCAAAAGATCACTACACTACTTTCTATTTCTTTAAACGCACTTTCCCTGTTAGACCAGAAAAATTCTACCCTAGAAATAAATATGATCATATTTGTATGAAAATATGCTTTTGTGCGAAGAACAAAAACTAATTATATTTATTTGAAACTTAAGTAAATTTAGTAAAATATTTAAATTTATCACCATAGAAAGTCACTACACAATAAGCTAATACATTATGGACGATTAAGAATAACATTAAGAACTTAATTTATACTTTACTTTTATAATACATGAGAATCATGGAAAATCTTGTGGGAAATTTTATCAATGAATCTTCATGAAAATTCAGGGAAGGAGAGATTATTATCTGCATCTTACTCAAAGTAAAGTAAAATCAATACCTATGTAAATCAAATTTTGTAAAGATTATTTAAGCTACATCAGGCATCAACATCCCAAAGTCGCTGGTATATCTTTATGCTTATTTTAATTTAGAAACGTTTGTTTATTATATTCCTTAATATTCTTTTACATTCCTATAAATCAATGGCAATTATAACTCAAACTATTTCAAAGATCATCTACAATTACTGTTAATTTTATTTGCTCCGCATAATATATATTTTATATAGCGTATATAGTTGCAGATGTATAATTTCTGCTGCATAAAGATAATTTTTTTCATGAAATAGTTTACAATTAGAACAAGCAAATTCAATTTCTTGATAAATATAGAATCTACCTTAAAACTTCTTAATTTAGTTCCTCAAAAAATAGGCAAGGCATATCGATTTCTTCTTGAATACAAAATATGAATATTGAGATTCGTAATATACGGTAGAAAACAACCTTTCTTTCTTGCAAACTTAAAATAAATTTTAATTCAATTATATATTTTTTTAAATTTTACTTGAGGATGAAATATATTTGTGCATATATGAATAAATCTATTATTAACATAACATTTGTTACAAAATTAGCTCATTCATTTAAAACGATATTTCCTTTAATAAACAAAAACACTTTTTTAAGACGTTAACTTTATTTGTACCAGACAAATAAATATTTTTAACAATATTGTTAGAAATATTATTACGTATTGGGAGAACTTATAGTGAGATTGTTACATGATGTGTGATTTTTAAATTACTTGATAAAATGCAAGCATTATCCAATGAACTTTATGTAATTAAAAGACTTGCATTCCATCAGTCCAGAAGTTTTCAGACACGTTAACGGACGTATCCATTCCTTGTTGTAAGAATGTAGGTCTCAGCTAAGGCGTATGCAAGTCAAGGCTAGAGCTGGTTTCACCTTGAAGTATATGCATATATTATATAAATATATTATAACCATACCAAATAAAAATCTGGTAAATATTTAACTTTTTTATATTAACGAATTATTCTTGATTCAATCAAACTACAAATATATATAAATATTATATAATATATTATCCATAACAATATATATAAAGGGATGAGTGTGGAATATCGCAATAAAATATTATTATTCACAAAAACTATCACATCGAGCAAATGTACCCATATCAATCGTAAAATTAAGCATTAATGTCTAGAACTAGATAATTAAAATACCATTAAATCGAAAATGAAAGTTATAATTAATTATCAAACCGAAATTAAAACATAAAAAGAAAATCTGATTAAAACTGAAACTTGTGAAAACAAAGCACAGTGGATGAAAAGTAAAATTTAGAATAATAAGTAATAATGTAATTATATTATTCCACATTAGATAGAAAATGTGTTTATGTGCATACAGATCAATCATCATCTTAGTGAATTATATACAATGGAAATATGATGCAAGAACTAAAAAGTCAGAAAGATTCAGGATAATCAACTATAGAAAAGGAGAGTAAACTTGTACAAGTAATAATCGAACTCATCTACAAACAACAAGAAATATACATAAATAATATCTAAAAATGTCCCAAAACAGAAATATTTAATGTAATAGTTACATAAATACTATGTTTAAATATTAATAGAGATATATTAAAATATATTATTAATATATTATCAATATAAAAATCTGTTAATTAAAACAAGAAAACCCTCAAAAACACATTAATTAAACTAAAAATGGTCATACAAAAACATAGAAATAGCAAAAGGCTAAAAAATCCAAAATTAAATGACAATAATTGTTAAAAAACACAAAAAGTGCCCAAAATAATTTTTGTGAATCAAATTATTAAACCAAAAGTTTGTAAAAACTCATATATATATATATATATATATATAAGAGTTATATATATATATACATATATATATATATATATATATATATATATGACATATTATATATATATATATATTATACATATATATATATATATATATATATTGAAATATAATTACTGCGTTTGTTTTGAAAGGATATTGGAACATATTACTTATACATATGTGAATTTAAAAGTAATTTAACATTCAATTCCAAATTTATTAAAATGAACACCAAATACATTAGCCCTTAATAGAAAAAAATCCATTGAATGGTTTTATATATATTTTTTGCATTAAATATAAAGTTATTTAGAGAAATTAAGTTGAGTAATTAGATGTGTTACACAATATTTCAACATCTTATATTTTTCACCAAAGTTAAGAAAATTTCGAGTATTTTGTTTTAGAACTCATGATTTGTTTACTTTTCTTAAAAAAATACAGAAACGTATACATTAAAAATAAAATAAATTATAATTATTTTTATATTTTTGGAGATAGATTTTTTTACAGCAATTTCTACAGGAATTATTTTACTGAAATGGCATTTCTTAATTATTATTTTTTCATAATAGCTCTATCAGTATACACATGAATTATAGTAAGTTTTTGTTGTAACTTTATGTTAAAATGTTACGAACTACATATATTTATAAGTTACAAAATTTTTTATAAATATATATTTAGCCTTTTCTTACCTTAATAATATTGGTCCGATTTAATATATGCTGCCCAACTGGCTGAAATTTCTCCATGTCTTTTAATGCTTGTCTTACCAAATATTGGTCATTATCTGTCATTCTGAATGATGTCATATTTACAAAATTGTATTTAAAATCTTCCAAATTATATGTTTCTAAATCCTAAAATAAGAAAATATCTATGCACTGATTCTGTATTCAAAAATATTACTGTAAAGTAGATTTGAAATAAACTGTTATTCCATATAAGTAAATAACATAAATTTCAAACATATGCACTCGTGAGTTTTTTTTTTTTTTTGTAAACATCAAACATAATAAAGTAATTCTTAATTATTTTTAGATTAAACTCTGGAAAATTCTGCATAAAGATGTGGGATTATATAGTTCAACTTCAACCAATTAAAATCAACATCAAAGCTTGGCTTATATAACTCCATTACAGAATTGAATAAATATGATAATTTTTTAAGATTTTAATACTGTTAATAAGATTCTCGCGTTCTCAAGTTATTATCTTTGTATTTCATATGATTAATGACATAATATATTTTGTATTAGAGAGGAAACTAAAAGTTTATCTTAATTAAATTATTTTGTAGCATACATTGTCATATCTAATGCCTCAAATTATGAAATTTAATGATTGAGATAATTATGCTTAAAGAGAAACCTTATTATCTATTTTAAGGACAGTTTCATTAAACATTAACTGAAATTCTTTTATATTTAAAATAACTGTAAGTCATTATTAATTTTTTTTGTTTTGATTTCTTTAATTGTTTTAGAAAATAAATAAATACAAGTATTCAAATTTAAGTAAGATCATTTAAGATGCCATTACAAAACTAAATTAAAGTTCTTAAAGATAATTTGCTGATGTAAGTTTGAGAGCTTTACAGCTGAATTAACTTGAAGTTTTTATGTAATTTACGAATGCAGGCCATCAATCATTTTTTTGAGTAAATTACGCATGGTTTTCCATTTAAGAATTCTCCTCTGATACCTTAATTTTTTTTCAATATAAGTATATGGTGCAGACTATGTTATCCTATGAAATCATTCTGGAAAATCTTAAAGCACTTTTGGGAACATTTTTCTTTCAAAATAAGATAATAAAACATTACTTTTCTTAACAGAAATTTGAATTACTGATGCTTCTTTTTCCTTAAAAGCAATCAAGGAAAATCTGATTTAAGTATTCGAAATTCACAATGATAACAATTACAATTTCAGGTTCAAAATTAAAGTAATCTGCAAGTTCACTTATTAAGAATTTAAAAAATTTATTCGATTGCAATTGTAATTTTACTTTCCCACAGGTTTTTTCACTGGAATAGGATCTCTCTAAAAAGTTTGAAACTCGGAGTTTTTAAGATTTTTAATCTGTAAATAGGACGTATTCTATTCCTTTAATATAGAATAAAATATTTAACACTAATTTCTAATAATAGATGTAGAATAATTATTCTATGTTCAGTAATTTGCCATATCCTATCAAAATGTTTGCACCATGTGGAGCATATTCTTAAATAATCAAACTTAAATTTTAATAAGTAAACAACTTACGAATGTTGTGAAGTGATAATAATATTTATAATCATTCATTTGTACTTGAAGAACCTAAAAAATAGAGAAAATCGTAAGTAATAACCATAATATTTTTCTTTTTAACAATATTATATAAATGTTCTAAAATGTCTATGAATGAATTGTCTATGCGAATTTATTAAGTTATGATACAAATTATAAGGTATAGAAATGTGAGTTCGATCTAAATTATTTAATTCTTACAATGATACTCTTTCTTTGAAATAAGAAATTTCCTAATAATTAATTCAGGGAAATTTACCATGGAATAAATAATTGATTTGTATGAATTAAATAATATAACTTGATTAAAATACTTACTACCTTCCTGTCCTTTAAGGTTTAATTTTATTATTATAACCAACGTAACATGGATTTTAAATACTAATTTAGAGATTCTAATTATTATATATATATATATATATATATATATATATATATATATATATATATATATATATATATATATATATATATATATATATATATATATATATAAATTTAAATGGGATTAATTCATCATAAGCGTATGTGTTCTACAAAGTTCCTTAAAAAAGTTTCTTTAATAGAAAAGATGAGAACAAGGGTATCGATCTTTACTTGTCAATCTCCAAACATTTATGAAACTATACTTGCTATTTTTACATGTTGGTAAAATTTTAAAATTTAAGCATATTGTAATATATTTATTCGATTGTGGATTATATTTTTATGATAAAAAGGAAAATATGTTTTTTAAAGGAAAGAATAAAGTTCTAATGTAACAGTTTCGATTTGCATTCTAAACCGAATGTTTTTCAATTCTTAATTCATATATTTGATCCATTATAAAGAAAATAAATTCAGATATCTATTTTTATGCATATTTTCACAGATAAAAAATAATAAGAAAATGGTCTTTAAAATTATATGTAAATGAACCAATAGATAAATATGTATATTAAAAGAAATTTTTTTAAATATAATAATGTGCATCATGATATAGATAAATGAATTGCTTAAAGTGTAATAAATAAAAATATGAATAGTTTCAAATTTTGGCAAGCAATATTTACATCAATGAAATTACTATTTTAGAAATAGATCGACCTTTCATGTTTAACGATTTAATATGCAGGTACTAAATTAATTTCTTAGTAATGGAATGGATCCCTAGAAGTAATATTAAAATATTATTAGAATTCGTTGTTTGTTCCCTTGTCTTTCAGTTTTCCATAAACATCACAAAATAGATGTTTTTTTTTTTAAATAATGAAATAGTAATTGAGCGGTTTTCGCGTTATTTAAATATATTAAATTTGAAAGAAGTTTAACGTCAATTATCCTTATGTATTATGATGTGTTACGCAAGAAATATCAAAAATTATTTTGAATACCTTTGTTTAGCATAAGACAGTTTTATTTTTAATTATAAAGTTACATAAACATTACAGGAAATTTTAACCCGAAATTCCGTTTGCAAAATTTTTCATACATAATCTATATTTTCATTACATGTATTATATATCTTTAAATATTTCGTAAATAGCTTAGGAATAATAATTTTATAATTAATATTTTAAACAAGCAAAATAACATTCTGAATATTTTCAATTTCGAAACTATAATGGTGACCGCGGTAACCTAGTGGTCATGGTCTTGGGAGGCGGTTTTCAGCGAGTCGCGGGTTTGAACCTTGATGTTATTATTGACCCACCGTGCAGCAGGGGCTGATGTATGTTAAATTTGTCGGGGTTCAAATTCTTCTCATTGGTATGTTTTTGAAGTTAGGAGAGAGAGTTCCTGCTCAGGTGTCATATTCGTCACTTGATTGTGGTCCAAAATTACGAGCTTCGTCACCAATAGCCGTCATGTTGATTCTAGTGTAAATTTGATAAATCCAAACCAATAAAAAACCAAAACGATATTGGTTGCAATGCCAAAACGAATGAATATGTATCGTAAGTATGGAAAAAAAAACTTCTATTATTATAAGTTATGTTGAAAATAGAAAAATAATGAATTGATGAACATATTTTTTTCGGAGGAAAACTTACCTCCTTATTTTAAAGTATGCAAGACCATACATGAGAAATTTAAGAGTTATTTAAACATTATTTCAATTCATATCATTTCATTTAGATTTTCTTTGGTTAGCTTCTAGAAATATGATATTCTAATTTTTTTTAACATTTTATTTAAATTAATTTAAGTGCACAATAATAATTATATATAATAATAGTCCATTATAATAATTTTGTATTCCTTTAAGTAGATTACATAAGGTTTTAAACCAAATTTTAGAAAACGTTGAGCATTTTTGTTTGTTTATGTAATGTTTGGGGAAATTAAATTTGTATGCAGAAGATTTCGATATAATAGTTGAAAAGATATTCATTCAATTAAAAAATTAAATATTAAATATAAAATATTTTATGGATTCCTTTAACTAATTTAATGTTGGATTTACTTTTATTTTATTTTAAATAATGACTATTTTGATCAATCTTAAGTAATAAAATTACAAACCATTAGAAATCTTTACTTCTTATTCAATCGATGATAAACTCTTTTACCATAATTTATCATTCAAGTGTTGTTCGATCCGTTTAAATATTAATGGTAAGTTTTTTGATAGCTTGATATTGTTGATCAAATGATAACATGTCTCAATATAAAAGAGTAATATCGTTTAGTTTTGTAATTCAATCCTCGACAGATACTAGAAGAAAAATACATAAGAAACTTAAAAGTAATATATATGAAATAAAAAAAGTGTAAAACATGCAAAGTTTCTAAGCATTTGGTAACAATGATAATTTAACATTGCTTTAATTTTTCAGACCTCTAATACGTTTTGTAGAAAAATACTTTCTAGGTGCGAATAATGACTGCATTTGACTCTCATTTTCGGGATTTTCTTTACCTCATCATTACGTTTAATGTACTTTGCAAATGCTTACACCTAATGACTAAAAATTTGTGAGCAAAATCTAGATTATTTTAATATTTTTATTTTTTGTTAAACATCTTTTTTTAAATACAAAATATAATTATACATATTTTTTTGTAATTAAGAGATTGATTCTTGACACTTTTAACAAATAATGGACTCATCTTAAAGTGTTCCTATTCAAATTTTTAAATGTATTTAAGAAAGTATATATATATTAAAACTATCTTAATTTTACTATACACTCTTACTTTATATTACATAATTATTTCATCCGATTAGCTTCAAAAGCAGCTAATTGGATACGTACGTTGTACTTCGGGGATAAAACAATGAATGCGATATCAATTTTATCTCGTGCAGTATTTTGTCATAAAGTAAGAGATTTAGTACATTGTTCTACACACAGTTGAATTTTCATTTTTATAAAAGTTGAGCTCAATATTCTACTTGAAAAATTCTAATTACCTTTTGCAAAGATTTTTGTCCTTAATTTTGTTTATAAAAATATTAGAAAAGTATCCTTACTAAAATTTTATTTCACTAAAAACTTTTTATATCTAACATGAAAGTTGAAAATACATTAGATTAAATTTGGTGTTTCTATTGTTCTGAATAACTGAGCCGTAACCTCAAACTAAGATAGCTTCTCTTACAATGTAAGATGCTGATTACCCTCAGTGTAAAGCTAGTTAAAAGTTGTCCGGTTCCAGGAGCTCCTAAGTTCCTTAATTAGTTGTGATGCAATTTGCAACTTGATTACTCATGATTAGCTTGTGACTACTTGTACTGCATCGTGTTTCTTTACAATGACAAGAGCCTTAACTTGATTGAATTTAGGGAATATCTGCAAGATATTTTCCCGACTGATTTAGTTTGATAAAGAATCTCTTTGGGGCAAAAAAAGGTTTAAGAAAAAAATGAACAGGAAAATACCACATGCCTCCCTGAATTTTCATCATTGGAATAACAAAAGATTTATGTATTTCTTATAAATATTTTCATGATTATTCTGTTCAAGGAAAAATGCAGTTAATTATGCAGTTAAAAATGCAGCAATGAATTTTAATAGTTTTTATAACAAACATAACTTTTTTTAGATATTTTTGAAATAATATCATAAAATTTACTATGCACTCAGGCAAATTGCTCATTTCTTCATATTTGGATCAAATAATGCAAAATCTTTATTTGTTGATAAATGTAAGCACTTCAGCTATTAACATTAAATTACATTTCACATTTTGATATTCCATCATTTCAAGGCTAATAAGTTTGAAAAAAGTAGATTTTTGTAATATTTTTTGACTTCAGTATGTGTTTAAATAAATAAGTCCATAAATTAACTGACAATTCTTCTAACAAATTAGAGAAATACATCAAATATCAATAATTATATGAAATTTGGCCTTAAATGATTATTTGATTTCATTACTTTTGCATGGAGAAAAATATCGTCTGTTTGTTTTGAATGAATGTCATTTATGAACACACAAATTGTGTCCACAATCCCCAACTGCATTGAAATGCATAGTTTTGTATTTCACATAAAAATGTGAAAAAATCAGCTGTCGCATACAATTTAAACAAAAATCTTTTTCCTCTTATTGTTATCATAATTTTAAAAAAAACCTATCAGACGATTAATTTTGTTTCAAATAGGTATGATAATGAAAGTTGTATTAATAATTTTACAATCATTCGCATATATAAATTCAAACTTTTTATTTATTTTTGACAGTATTTATTTGAAATTGGTAGCTAAATGTTGTAAGAGGAACAAATAAAAAGAATGTAGATCAAAGTACCATCATATAAGAAACACTTTAAAGACTTCTGTGGCAAAGACGGAAAAAAATTAATGAAAACAATTTTGAATGGTTTTATATGATCATATTCTTTACTAGAAATTATTTCGGGAAAATATAGGGAAATATTGGTTCTCTCCTTCAGATTCTGACTGTAGTAAATCCTTAAAACCCCAAACTTCATCTTAGATTCTATAAAACATGAAACTTCACTGTGTGTAGAAAGACTTTCCAAGAAGAGTTTCCTCTCTCCCACGACACTCTCAGTCATTTTGATTCTAAAGTAAACGAATACTCCTTACTGCTTGTAAAAGATGAGGAAGATTCTGTGGTCGCGTATCTACAACGAGGCTGAATATCCCACGACTGCGAATGTCCTTTAGTGTGTCTCTGAACGTGTCCACACTGGTCTTCCGGAAGATTACTTGCAAGTCCCTTGGTACGGGAGGTCGAATCAATTCCTGGAGACTGATCAGAGCTGAAAAAAGTTTCATAAGAAAAGAAGTAGCAAAAAATGTGTGAAGTGAAGAAATAGGTTCCCCTGCAGTTTCCTTTTCGTGGATTTAATATCAGAGTAGATTCTTCGTCACGTATCTCTCAAAGATACTTTTTACGAATTTAGGAAGTATGTTTGAAACCTTTGAATATGAACAAAATATGCAGAGGAAGAACTTTTTAACATAATTCTGAGGAATTCACTTACTATAAATAAATATGATAAAATAATGTATAACTAATGTTTTAGAAAAATGTTTCATAGAACACTGATTCAAATAAACAGTAGAAACGTATAATTGTACACTTCTAAATGTTAAACATATATCAAGAGGTTATTGATAACATACAAAGAGGATACTCCTTACTTCTTATTTTATCATTAATTACATAATTCTTCACTTTGGTTTATTTTTATACAAATGTTTTTTAATCAACAACAATAAAGTTTATTTTCAGGCAATCAAAAACATTTCCTAATTATTGATAAAAATTTAACTTATTTTCAACTTCTTAAAATTAATGCTATTCTAGCAACAACAATAAGGAGTTTAAGTTGCTGAGTTACTGAACAATGGATATTTGTTCAGTAATACGATATTATACGTAATATCGTTCAAAAGTAGATATAATTTACAATAATTCGTAAATAAAGATTAATAAAGTTTAATTATACCATAGTTTTCATACGAATACAAATTATTATTTATTATAATTTTCAGGTATTTACTGCAACCCTTGTTAAAGTTAGTCTGAATAGGCTCAGGGTATTACGTGAATTTGTATGGTAATCTTGTCAGGTGTTTTACTCCACTTGTGATATAAAATAACGTATTAAAGAAAGGCAAGAAGCATTAAATTACTTCGAAATTAATACGTATTTTCAATTCATGAGATAATTTGCTAGAAGCAGCACTATTTAAAAAAATTATGAATTCATTTATATTAAAAAATTCCAAATTTATAAATATGCTGTATTTCTTAAAATTTTTCATGTGTATTATTTTACTTAAGAAACACCGATTGGTAACTTATGATTATTATTTCTCAATGATTACGCATTACACGATACATGAAGTGTTGACGAAATAAATAAATAATAATTTTCAGTCATTTGGCTTAATCAATGAATATAAAAGCATTTCTCATCCAAAATGAAATTATTCGTAAGACAATATGCACCTGAAATATCTGTAGAAAATTTCAATAATTCTGAGAATATGAAATATATATACATTACAAATCAAACATTTAAAAAAACAGTGCTGACATTTCAAATACAATTAAATAACTACAAGAACAAATCCAAATACAATTAAATAACTACAAGAATGAAAATATAAAACAATGTTCCCTTTTAATGGTAGGAATTTTATTGAATAGTATATTTCTTTTAACGTTAATGTAAATTATTTTTAATTGGTAAAAACATGGATTAAAACTCATTGAAACAATATTTTTGACATATGCATGTTTTTACATGTTTGGCAATAAAAAAACATAATGAAATTTGATTCATAATATGTAACACGTAATCTTTTTTTTTAACAAATTGGAAATTTTAAGTGAACATGTACTTTCATGCTTGATAATTTTTGCATTTGAATTTTTATTAATTATTAAGTTATGAAAGCAAAACAAATATTTGAAATCTATAAAGACAGATTAATTATTTAGCTTGCATGCATTATTAAATAAAATAAGATTATTCCATTTATGAAATTTTAACAATAAAGTGATTATGGCTTAAAAATAATTATTATTGCGTATTACTATCATTACTAACTTATATATATATATATTCATATACCAGAAACTGAATTATTTCGTATTCAATTTTATAAAGTTAAGCAAATAAATACGAATTAATTATTTAATTAGTTAATTCTTGCTGGAAAATATTTATCACCAAATTTCATAGAGAAAAATCTTATTTTACTTACGAAATATTGTAGAAAGTGTTATTTTCAGATATTATTTACCTAAAATGGATTTATCAGCATATGCATTTGATGGTATGCAATTAATTTAAATTCCATTCAGGTATATTTATAGCCAGGGAAATTCCTAAATGGTTAGTTATCTTTGAATTTTTAAATATTTTCTAATTATATTCAAATGATGATGACAAGTATTACATATATGATTTAAACGGAATTTTTCCCTCAGGACACAACACGGTTCATGCGGTCATATATATATATATATATATTAAATGAGATAAATAAGATATAGATAAATATTATGTGAGGTACTTAATTACCATGTACTTAATTCTTAGCTTTAAAATTATTAGATGCTTGAAATTGTTGCAATAAAACAACTGTTAGTCATAACAGTTCAGTTATGATAATATATTTCTTTTCATATTTCTTTTCTGTACGTATATTTTAAGGTTAATTGAAGTGTCAAATAATAAATTAGATTTTAAAAAAATAACTACTGTTTGCCGTACATCAGAAAGTGAAACTAATCTGTGATTTCAATGAGTATCATGAGAAAATATTCAATTTATTTTATGCAGTTTGAAAAATAAAGGTTTGACACCCATATAGTTATACTCACGAATAATGGTTATTTTTGTGATTCGGAAAAATATTCATTGCAATATTATCCTTCAAAATTTTCATATTTGTTTCAATTAAAATATTTAATATTTAGTTAAATAAAATTATTTATATAAAATTAGTTAGGACTTTACTTTAAAATTGTTAGTTGAAAATAATCAGACTACTGAAAAATGATATTTCTTTCAGTCATTATCCCATACCAAATCATTCTATTTGGCATAATTTTCTATTGTTGAAAAAACGAAAAATAATTTAATGTTATATTTATCTCAAGAAATAAATTTGGATTCAAAGAAAAAATCTCTTGTAATCAAAAATCAACTGTAAATATTTTAAAAAATATTTTTGAGATATTTCGCACTTATTATCATAAAATTCATGGCAATATAAATACCTAGAATATCAATAGAAATAAATAACACAATGCAATGGCAACTTATTCCAAAACATATAGATTTCTGTCAAGATTAATGCACGACTCTGTCATTTCACAATATACACATTATAGTCTAGAGGACCAAGGACTAGTTTTATCGAGTGTGATGTATACATGATTTACGATTACATAAAACATATCCGGTTGCACTAGAAGGACCGTACTTACACATATCCTCCTCGTAAAGGATGGCCACTTTCGTCCAGTTTAGGTAATGGATGAGATCTCGAATGGCAGAACCAACTATCTTGGGACTGGGGTGCAAATTAATGGAAAATTCTTTCATCTCGGGTTCCATGTCCACCCGAGACTCTATATGAGGAATGTCGAGAGCATCACAGAGGGATTGGACGTGGCTACCTAATAGAGGATCTTGAGGACCGAATATCGCGTTCACTCCTGAGCTCACTTGAAGACAAGCTAAAAAAGTGAAATTAAGAAAAAAAGATTTATCTTACATATTCAAAATGTCCTATCATTTTAGATAGATAATAATAAAAACTGCAGTTGTTTTTCTCCTTTATACTACATCTCGGAAAAATTATTAATAGCATTATTAAGTAAAAATAAAACATGAAATATTTTATAAATTGAAAGTAACTGAAGCGTACCTCTCCGAAATGTATCAGATAAAATATTTGAAATTATCATTGAAAAAAAAATTCAAAAGAATAATAAGGGCCAAACAAGAGGTTATTTATAAAATTCATTATTATAATGTTCGTCAAAAAATTGCGTACATATACTGAAACAGTCTTTCCATACAATTAAGGTAAGAAATTTTTCACGTTATTTTATTTTAAGAAACATACAAAGCTGTAATGCATGTAATATAAAGTAATTTTAGTTATACAGTTACTAAGTTTATTATATGTACTATGTATTAGACATTATTTTGAAACTATTAACTTATAAAAGTTGTTAAAAAATTTCCTCTTAGCTAAGAAATAGGATGAAACGTTCAAAAGATTTTTTAAAAATGAAATAACACTTGAGAAATAATTTCTATAGAAAATCATGTGATTATATAAAGAAATGTATATAATGTCTTTATCTCTTGGAAAAATATATTCTATTAATCACCAAAATCAAAATGAAATATATTAATTCTACCTTAACATTTTACATAATCTCATTAATCTAATTATTTTATAAATAATGATGTATATAGTACAACATTTTAACATAATATTTTAACCAGTTAGCGTTAGGAATACTGGTTAACACGTCGGACTACTTACTAACTACTAAACCGCTGGTCGCATAGAGCAGAATCACAATATTGTATAGAACACATGTACTCTACACAGTCTATATTATTCATTCGATTCAATTGGCTTTGGTTTGAGTAGTGCCAATTCAGCCCTTTATCCATCTGGGATCGAGAATTGAATACTAAGTTTTCTAGGGAAGTTAAATGGGATTCAGTTTCGGGTCATCTACTTGACATAGACACTAGACAATAATTAGCGCTTCAGACTCAGAAACTACAGGAACGGAAAAGAAATAGTCTAATAAGAGAGTAGCCAAGCATTTACATATTATGCTCTATTGTGTTTGAACGAGGAGCTCAGATGCACTATATAAATCGCAATTTTTATACAATCTTACTTTCCTGGTCAGGGGTTGGTAAATAAAGATTAGGATGGAATCTGTTTCGCTTACAGAATGAAAATGAATAATTTAATAATGCAGTTAAATTAATTAATTTATACCAATTTATTGAAGTCTCATGCTGATATGTACAGTGTCTATTAAGATCATGTCTTCATAAATGTGAAAATGTATTTTCAAAAACAAATTTAAAGAAACAAAGACAAATACCCAACTGTGAAAAAATGTTGAAAAAATATGGTGGATCACACTTACTTTTATGTCATATCATACAAACACACCAAAAACACGCTCTTATAATAGCTATGCTTCAAAGTAAGATACCACGATAGATCACACTGATATGACTAAAGCGCCACTTGTATTCATCCTTTGCGCCAAGGACTTCTTTGGCACGTGCAAGACTTAAACTTTTAAGTTAACTATAAATGGAAAATTTAGATACCCATCGCTTAGAGTTAAATCCTCTAAATGAAAGAGTTTGATATCACAAACAACTAATTTCTAAGAATAGCAAAATTAAAAGAAAAACAAGTACTAAAAATATATTTGGTAATGTTATATCCAAAATATCATAAATTACGTTTCATAATTTATGCTGTGTCTTAAGCAAAGACCATTTTTAAAATTTAGAGATGCATAATATTGTTGCGTGTAATCTTACGCTTCGCTTTCAAATGCAAGAAATCTACATAATAAAAAAGGCAATAATAAGTTAAGAGTATATCTAAATTTTGTTCAAAAACTCTCTAACAAGAACAACATGATTCAATTAAAGGTACAATTAGATGCGTAAAAATATAACACACTTGAACTGACTCAGATCACTAGGTTGCAAATTATCAGTGACAATATAATATTTAAGACATTATTTGTCATTTTTTATATTATTGTACATTAGAATACCTCCCATTCAACAAGAACAAAAAGGATTTTAGTTGAATCTTAAAGTACAGCTTGAATCGTAAAGTTATCATGATAGCATGAAACATAGTGATAAAGAGCAAATGATTCGTTACACGGTATACATCAATACAAGCCAGGTACTTGAATCCAGAAAAAGATGAATCTACTGTGCAAAATGTCTTCTGCTCACCCAGTATGACCTCAGCAAGACCTGGCAGTCGACGGAGAGAAGGAAATCCAGATAGGTTCAAGACGGATAATATGGGGAGAAGGACATCATTCAGATTGACAAGGCAAGACGTCCTTTCCCCCCTCTGCTATGTTCTGTTGGTTGCAGGGGTAAAAATGAAAGTACCACATATACGCACGAAGCAGAATACTTGCAATTTACAAAGCAGCGCATCTGCAGAAATTAATTGTTCTAATGTGTCATGTGCCACCCAGTGGCAATACGTGAATTGACAAGTGCATCGTGCCACCTCATGGAATGGTAAGAAGATGGAACGCTGATTAAAAAGTGTCGCCACTCCTTTTAACAGAAAACAATAATACACATGTATCAATAATGACACACAATAATAAAAATACGTATTCACAACATCACGTAAGACATATGCACTCTACATTTGTAGTCTACATTTTTGAAACTCACACATATATATTCTCCAAAAGATTGTTCCATAGACTTCTATATTTCCGTAAGGCATCTTGTGTTTTCGATAAATTTTGCGATTTAGCGAAATTTATCTACAAGACACGGGTTTGAAGACAATGATCATTATTAAGGTAAATTGTTGTTACCATTGGATGTTGCAATCTGTTAACTAGCGCCTAAGCAAATTCGATATTCATTCGTAAGTTAGTTTTGATTTAGTGGTCAATTAATGCCAAATCAAAGTTTGATTGTTAGCGCGTCGAGTTGTTACTGTGGGTGAGACATGGATTCATCATTGGGTACCGAAATTCAAGCAAAATTCAAAGTACTGCGTTACTTCCAGTGAATCGTTTCCAAAAAAAGGCGATGATGGTCTCATTAGCCTGAAAAGTTATGACAAAGAATTTTTGAGGTGCGAAAGACGTCAGGATTTCGAATAAGAGTAATTGACATTTAGGTAGCTATCTAGTTTGATATGATGCTTACTTAAAACAAACCATCTTCAATGCTACCAGCTACATCTCTTGTATATTCTAAAGGGTTATAGAACGAGTCTCGTAACAACTACCTATTCAACATTACAGCTTTCCCTCTCCTTGATGGTATAAACATGTGTTTGATTCTAAAAGTCGTTATGTAAGGATGCAACAAAAAGGGTGAAAAATTCCTAAATAGCATTTACTTTAAGAAATCGCTTTAGATTTCTATTACTTATTTTATAATTTCATTTGAAATACTCATTATAATTATGTTTAATAATTACTTCTTCCATAGCTTTAATTGGTTTGTATCAATTTCCTTTCTGGATTTGGCTAATTTCAATAGTTCAACAAAATTTATAGGGTATACTTGACACAATTATATCTAAAAAGCCTTTGAGAGAAATATGTTTGATTATTTTGTATACGTATATTCCTAATTTTCATTAAAATAAAACAAAATTTTCCATTACTATAAAAATCCGTTAACAAATACTTGCCCTTTTATTCCAAAATAATATGCTTGAAAACATTACCAATGTCAGTTTTAAATATGATTAATGGGGTGTTGCTGCTGTTCTGTCTTTCATAACTATACAAATGATTATAATATTTTAGTATCAATATGACTCTATTACCGATTATTCTATTTAAAGTAATAAAAATCTATATGCTTCGTGAAATTCTTTCCCTTTAGTTTTGGATTTTAAATAATGGAAAACCACTAAGAATTCACTTCTTCAGTTCCATGTACATTTGTTGAAAACGAAACATTATTAGTGAAATAAGAGAACTGAGAAATGTGACATGAATTTGAGGTTCGGAAAAAATTTAATATGAAATTAATGTTCATCAAAGGGAACAAGAATAAAAACGTCTAAGAAATAAAAATAAAATTGAAAGAGGTAAATCCATGTATATATATGAGCTAAAAATAAATGTATCAATTTTGATATATTTTCTCAAATTTTATTCTTCAATACAGAAAAAGACTCATTGAAAATCGAAGTCATGATAAAAAATCTAACGTTTCAAAAAGTACTTATATAATAAAAAATAATTCGTTTTTCGTGAGAGATTACATCTGATCGAGTAAATACTGGTGGAAAAAGTTGAGTAGATTGAAGAAAGTTTTTACTCCTTGAGGAAACAGAATATTAGAACCAGATCAGTGATTAAGATAAACGAAAAGAAGATAGTAAAGAAAACTTTCAGGAAGATATATATATATATATATATATTCAATAAAAATATATTATTTCATAATAGAACAAATTTGAGTAAATTGAATCATATGAAAATGAGTATTCAAAAGAAAGAAAAAAAAGGAGTTGGAAGTATAAAATAGTTATTTTGGTTATCTTGATAAGTGAGTGGTGGTTTTCGAAATTTATCTTTCAACAAATATCGTTCTTGCCCGATGAAACAAAAAACATCTTTGTAGGAATATTAAAATATTTCGGAAATGAATGTAAAGAATCAGGAAATGTCAAAAATAATACACAATGTAGTCACAAAAAAAGAAAAAAAATAGAAAAGTTTTAAAGTAATTCATTCGATAGAATTTCATTCTAGTTTATGCTATTTATAAATAATTTTTATTGCATTCAGTATAGCAGTTTATTTTTAAAAGACCATAAATATCTTTGATAAATTTTTAATAATTATTTTTTTACTAATACAACAGGTTGACAATGACATTTAATTTTTTAAAAATGAGGTCTCAGCAAAATAAATATTGAAAAATCAAGTTTTATTTTACTGAGGTACCATTTTTTGAAAAAAATTCTTAATATAGTAATAAACACAATTTGTGTTCCAAATAATATTCGAATTACGTCACTTACTTTATTTTATTTCCTGAGTTCGTGGCAAATTTTTCAAATCTTTATTAACAATTTCTATATTAGTCAAATGCACACAAGAATTTATCTATTTAAGTCACTACATATATTTCTCAAATCTGTTATATTAACTTAAAGTAACAAATGATATTTTATATCTTATGTAAATGCTGTACATTTTATTGAAAATAACTAGATGTAGTTGTTGTATTTATATCCTTAGCTTTAAAACCAAGGATAAATTCATCTTAATTTGTAATCAGTTTTTATAGGTTCATGATTGGATTAATTAAGTGTTGCAAGTTGTATTTTGTGGGATGAACTATTTTTAAGTATTCTAAGCATTAATAAACATTTTATTGTAAAGCAATGTCATACTTGATTTCCGACATGCAGTAAAAAATGTAATTTTTATAAAACATTAAGATAACGAAACCTAAGGTGTACAGGAACAAAGATAATTACATTAATAAAGTAACATAACAAATATCTAAATTCACATTCTCGAAATCTGAAAGCATTTTATTATAAAAATTGAATTTTCTTTGCAATTCTTTTGTTATCCAAATAAAGTCGTAAAGAAATAAATGATACCTCAAAGTTCTATGAATAAATATATATTCTAAAAAAATATTAGGAGAATAAAAATGTATAAAAACCGACTATTTATTTATTTATTATTATTTCATATTCATAACATAATTAAATGTACTCATCCAACAAGCCAACATTGATTTTGCATCAACTTGTACAAAATTAAATGATACGTTATCCATTCAAATGTAGATCAGTGCTGCTCTATTCTATAACTGTAGAATCAGTGTTCGATCTAGCACCCTACATGACTCGATCCTGTGAGTAGGGAACAGCTGATCACATGTCATCCACGAAACACAATCTCAATTCCCAAGCAGTGTGTGCTAATAAGTGTCCCAACAATCCCTCTGTTAATTACGTCAATTGTGGAGAGATGACAATGCGGAAGACTCTAAGAGTACTTCCTTTATACCAGCCCTTATTCTAGAGTAGAGTTGTTCCAACCAAGCATAATTTATTCAAATTCGAAATAAAGCTCAATAAAGATTTTCGCGTAAACGTGTAGAGGTTATTCACCAAATAAAGGATGGTGTATATTGGATGGTGTATCCTCCTTATCTGAAAGTAGTACTATTTAAAAAAAATTATGTTCAAAACCTTTCTAAATTTATTAATGAATAAAAATAAAGAAGAGTTTTATAGTAATAAGAATGAAAATAAATTACAATCTAAGTCTCATCAATTGAATGAAATATTTTTTTTTTCAAATTATATAATATACTTTCATAATCACAATTTTTTGTATACAGTACTGTTTAAGCATGAACTGTTTTAAACAACTATAATTAAATTAAAAAGAAAACATTACAAATAAAATCAACAGTAAAATGTCAATAATATTTTATTAATATAATTATTTTTAATTTATATTTTTCTTGAGTTTGTTCTTTGTGTATCTTCTGACATTTTAATTTATTCTCCTTTATACTGAATTAGCATAAAAAAATATTTTATTTAGGAAAAAACAGTCTTTTAAATAAATACTGAAAAGTATGACTTTTCAATATTTCTTATTTCCTATGTAATCCACTCATTTTCAAATTTAAACATTAAGTGTTCCTTAATAAATATAAATTAACAAAAGTAAATTTTATTTCATCTAAGCCACACATCTAATGCAATACATCAATCATGTGTGACAGATTGATTTCCGAATCAAAGCAGTTTGATTTGTGGCAAAGCATTTGAGATTATTTCGGACTTTGTAAATGAGATGCTCCCTCGCTACATAATTACGAATGTATCAAACCACTGAACGTCACCTGGATTACTGATTGATTTATTTCGACAGAGAGAGTTGAGAGATTATGACTTAAGGTTTAAGTTGTGATTATTCAAGATTTGAGAGGGAATGAATTAGTATTTTTCATCTTTTTTACTTTGAAGTTTCTAAGATAAAAGTATATTTATTTATTATTTTGAAATTTGAAATTTGTAAGATAAACGTATAAATTTTTTTTAAGTAATTGATTTAATTTTTGATGCAAAGGAATTCTCGATTTTCACTAAATTATTTTTATATTTTGTGCACTTAAATGCAAATTTATGATTATTCAATTTGATAATATTTTTCGTAACATTTTAAATTACTTTCTTATGCAAAGTAAGATTTATTTAATTCTAGCTCTTTATCTACTTTTGATTATAGATAACTTTGCAGGGTTTTATAGCATAAACGTATGAATCGAAATTACTTCAGTTACAAAACTGTATTCTGAGATTTCGTTTGGAAGCTCATATTATAACTAAATAATATTTTAAGTTAGAAATTCAAAAAAATAATAACAGAGAACCAGGTTTATAAAATACACAGAAATGTTTTATAAAAAAACGAATGATACAATTTTTTTATACCAAATAACTTAAACAATCGGTGAATTCGCTATTTGAATATTTAAACTTATGCAATATTATCTATTAACGTACACTATATACGAACTAATTCTAAGCTTTTATACAATGTACTGATAATGGAAACAAATTGAGTAAAATATATTTGAGTAAATTATATTTTTATGAACAATATTTTAAAACTTTGTAGAAAATGCAGTACGTTTACTGCAAAAAATTATAATGGAATTATAATTCGGTTCGGTTTTATTTTATAATGAATCAAGTTTTGTAAAAGGATTCGAAAATAAATTTTAAGTTATTCCACTTTAATTAATTTATCTCTAACCGTTGTTCTTTATTTTCGAGAAATTTAACAATAATTAATAATGTCTTGTTTTAATTTCATATATATTTGGCTGGCTGTATGTTACACTTCAATGCGTATACATGGCTTTTGGCTTAACTAACTTAATGAATGATAATCGTATTCTACATGACTAAATATATGCTTAACATATAAAAAATAATTGAAAAATACCAATAAAAATTCATACATGAATAAACTGCAATTTTAATATCTTTATAATTATACGTGAAGATGAATGCAAGAAAAATTAAATTTATTTTTAATATTAATTAATATATAAAAATTATATTTTTGTTGAATAAGCTAGTTAATATATAAAAAAATAATATTATTAGGCAAAACATTAGACTACCTCATTTCAAATACGTACCTAATTAATTAATATTGAGATTACTGGTTATATAAATATAATACATGACAAATTTTAAATTTTGAAATCATGTCAATTGCGCTATGTTATAAGTACCATGTTCAGTCAATGTAGCATAATTAATTGTTTGTGGTGAGAAACTGCTTAATCAAATATTTTTATTTTTATTTTATTTATTAAAAATACAAAAACTTTATATTTGCTTATTTTGAAAATATGACAATAATTTTTCTCTATTATAATTAGATCTCATCCTCATTCCATCAGTGTAAGCGAAGATTATGTACATTTGCTTAACAATAAACTCATCAGTGTATTTATTCTCAGCCAATAATGTGAAATACATTACGCACATAAACTCCACTCGCATGACATCCGCCGTGTAATTTCCTGTAGCAAGCGCTTAGCCGATGTTCTCATCAAATATTTAAGGCAGATTCCAAAATCTGATAAATAGTTGAGAATTAGTGGAATTTATTGTAGAATCTGCAAAATGATGTTAACGACATTCCATAAATCGATTGAGAAGTAAAGGGATTATGATTATATTTTTAATGGAAAATGAATGCGCCAAAATATCCAGAAAAAAAGGAAATTTCATTCAACCCTTTTTATTTAACAGACAATTACGAAGTATTTTTACAGCTTAGAAAGTAAATAATCATAATTTATATTAATTACATTATATTTTTTCAAAAAAATTAAGAACATAGTAATATTATTATTACATAAGTTTATAAAATGTTAAGCTAAATTTTAATTTTTTTTCTGAAAACCATTATTTGAATCAAAATAATTTAGATTGTTTAAAAGTTTATAGCTCAAAATAATCATTCATAAACAAGATTCAATCATGAAAAACTTTTAATAAAAAAATTGAAGACGAAAATGTGTTCATTATTTATTATTATATTATTTCAGAAAATAGCAAAAAATTAAAATAATATTAATGATAGTGAAAATACACAATTTGCAATTAAATTCATTTAAGCATTGTACTTCCTCTTTAAAAACTGAAACAATATTTTTTTTTTACATTCGAAATAGTATAAATCAAAATTTTTAATTCCAATTAAGTTGAAATTCTTGTAAAGAAAAGAGAACATTTAGGAATATAAGATGATAGATCTTCATTTATTACAGTCTTTAAGGCTTATAAATAATTTTTTTCATATTATTATTACGTGCATTCATTTTACTGATTATTAATATTTTTTCCCACATATTTAGCATTTGTTATTACAATTACTATGTCTATTTAAATTACTTATTTCATTTTTTTTTATTTTTAAACTGAAAGTATTCGTTGAACATATTTCATGAAACTTTTTTTTTAAATTTTACTTTAAAATATGAGAAAAAATACTACACTTTAAAAACATAATAATATTTTGAAATTTTCATCTAACTTGGCAGAGGTCGCGTGGGTTACAAATTCTCCCTAGGATTCCGAAATCATTAATTCTGAAAAACCTGTTTGTTATCAGTGACCTTGTTAGTATCATCCAATTTGACATTCCCTATGGAATATGAAATCTCTATGTTACATATATCCTCCATTTTTTATGAGTGGCAATCGTTTCTTAAATACTCGAGGTAATTAGGTTGATTGAGTTTCCCGCTAGGCCACATTTGCTTCAAAAAGTTTTCTCCAAAGAGTTCTGCATTGTTTTTTCTTGTGAACGATTTAGAGGTTTAATTGCTGTGTTTTAGGGAGCATTATGGCTTGTAAATGTAAAAAAAAAAAAAAAAAGAAGAAGAAGTAGAATGTCGTTGATCTCTATTGGATGAGGATGAAATTTCGGAGAAAGAAATTGATGAAATAAGGAATTGTAATTGTGATATCGAATGCAGGAAAATAGTCGGAAGGCTTGTTCTTAGCATCTCTCGAGCTTCGCAAATTCTTCATTTGAAATCACTAAACATCTATGTGCCCCATTATTTTATTCTGCTATAAAAGTGTCAATTGATAAGTGATTCACAAATTATCCTCTTGCAAAGAAACATTTATCGAATAAACTGACCAGAAATTCTGTGAGAAAAAACAAAGCTGAAATTCCGTGGGAATTTATTAAGTCTAAAATTGCAGATGATATTTGTATTTCAAAAAAATAAGACAATAATTTCACGTGAAACAAAGAAATCAAAATGTAAAGTTTTGCTATTCACTGTGCAATACGATGGTACAGTTGATGAAAATACTACCAAAAAAAATCAAGATAATTTAATTTTACATTGTAACGAAATGGGAGTAGATACAGTTGATGAAATGTCAACACAATATTCTACAGTCTGTAAAACTAACAGAGAGCAGATGGTAATTTGTATCGTGTATTCAATGATACAGGAATAAATCCCTGTGTTTCTCTAATGTCCATTAAATACTCTCCTTTGTAGTATCAGAATAGGTGAAATTTTTTCAAACTTTGGTATTATCGCTTACTTATACCCACATAAACACAAGAAAGACTGCTACCCAGGAGAGAATTTAAGATTGCAAAGGTAGTAGTTTTCGAAGAACAACAGTCATAAAACTCGAAAAGTTATTGTTTGAAGAACAGCATGTGTTAGAGAAAATATTGTTTGTAGTATCAGAATAGGTGAAATGACTATTGTTTGCCACCATAGTCAATTCGGAACTCCCAAACCAGTTGCAGGAACCAATGAGTAAAGAATTAAATTCTTTATAGGGTTACCATTGGTTTTCAGGTAGTGAATGTTACCGTTGTGGATGTCACTTAATTAATTCCAGTTTATGTTCGAGGCTTAAGTGATCATTACCAGGGCACAGACACAACCACAACAATTTATTTATAAGAAACATTTAAAATATATTTAAATTAAACAAAAGAAAAATATCAGCTGATGACCTATACAGCTAACAGAATAAAAATTAAAAACATATTGAAGTAGAAACTGGAGTCAGAAGAGAAAATAGATTTTGAAACTGAGTTTTATATAGTTTTTGCAAAAGTACTCTAATTCATTTCTTCATAGTTGTTTGTTCACACTCTACGGTCTCCTGGTTCATAATTTCCGGCTCACATTCACGGTGGTAAGCTTAAAATGATTGCAAAATGTCACAATATTATTGAAATAAATTGTTGGAAATTGAGTATTAATTTTTTGGAACATTTTCTGTATTGTTGATAGCAAATATTTTTTATTTAAATTTCTATCTTTCTACGATGGAAATGATTTTACTTTATATTTATCCTGCTATGTAAATCGTTGGTTTACCAATTGTAATATATATATGTATATATAGTTGAATGTTTGATGAAAATAATGATTTAAATTTTTGCTTCTTAAAACTGTGTGAGCAATAAATATAGGCTTTATATTTTATGCTACTCTTATGAGAAATACATATAAATTACGTTTCGAAAACTAAACAATACATGCGTCGTAACTAAAATCCAATTTTCTTAAAATTTTTTGGAGTGTTAAGTAAAAAAAAGATTGAGTAAAATTTAACTTCTAATTATATTATCTTAATAAATAACATAATTTCATTTATTTTTCTGAAAAATATTTTGAGCGTAAAATTAAACATAGAGTAAAATTTAACTTCTAATTATATTATCTTAATAAATAACCTAATTTCATTTATTTTTCTGAAAAATATTTTGAGCGTAAAATTAAACATAGAGTAAAATTTTATTTCTAGATAATTATTTTTGCAAGTATTATTTGAGAGTAGAATAAGTGTATTACTAATATGGCAATATAAATAAAATTAAAAAGTTGTACTTTCACTGAATGAAATTTTCCAACTATTGAAGAAAGTAACTATTTTTTTTTTTAATTCTTTGAAGAATATTGCCTTAATGTTCAGATTTGGACTGTTTACCATAAATTGAAACAAAAAATTCATTTAGAAATGCAATTGCATTAATTATATTTCTAATAATGCTTAGTAAATTCAGAGATAATTATATTTTGAAATCTTAAAATGGCTCTCATTAGAAGTTTTCATAGTTTTATAATAAGATGGAGTAGGAAGAATAATCTTAATTATATCAAGTAATTTTTATAGAAATTTCACTATATTTGTACAAAACCTTGCATTTAACCTATGTTTTTATTTCATTGGAAAAAAAACGTATAATTAATCATGTGCTCAATATGTCGAAAGTAATTAGATTGGGCTCTAAACTGCTTTTAATTCTAGTACTTATAATTTTTTTTTCAAGTTTTCTTTTTTTTCTTTCGTGCCTCGCAGAGAGTAAAAAAGAACAGTGTAGCATAATTTCGACACAGCGATAAGATCCTGGGAAAAAATTGCTCTTAAAATTCCATTATGAGAAGACAATTTGCATATTTTTTAACCTCTCTTAGGTGATAACCTTGAGTTTAATATTCAAAAAGCAAGCATCAAAATGACCGCTTAAATACCACGTCTCATCAGCTAATTACGTGCCCAGAAAAAAATGCAAGCAATTAAATGAGAAAAACAAGTAAAAAAAAGTCGAATAAGATAAAATAAATTTCCCGACAAATGAAAAACCCTCAGAACTAAATGAGCTGATGTTTTCCTGCCTTAAAAATCGAAGACGGGAGTCAATTCCAGATTTATGGCAGAACATTTGGCAGGTCGTTGGAAATTCGGTCTCCACTTAATGGTTCTTCCTCAGTCTAGTTTTTGCTTCCGACTACTTCGAACTTCAGATTGCAATCGAAAGGCAACTTGTAAATTAAAGTTTAAGAATATGTCTTTCTTTTTGTTTCTTTATCTGTCTTTGTTTAAAGGAAATTGTATCTCGTTTTACTCTTAAATGGGGTCTTAACGGCTGGAAGACTTGCCATTAGGGTTTCTGTTCTATTTAGGGGTAGAATCATTTTCAGAAATGTTTTTTCAATGGAAATAAATTTGTGAAAATTTGAATATTTCATAATTTGCGAAAACTGGACGGAATATTTCTCAGCTTTATTCCCTTTGAACTTTAAGTTCATATTATACTAACTGTTTAGAAGCAATTTTAAACATTTATAGATGAGTATTTACTTTTTGTATAGTAAATATCTATAAGTGGCTTAATTTTGAGCGTTTTACTTAGGCAAAAACTCAAACTAAAAAAAAAAAAAGAAAATGATAATTCAATTAACAGACACCGTTTAAACTTATTAAGCATATAGATTTAAGATACATTAGAATTCACATCATATATTTTTTATACATCAAATAAATTATTTGAGAACTATAACAAAAAAATGTAACCTAACAAAAAACTACGATACCTTTTACCCTTCATTAATCTTAACGGATTTATTTTTTTTAAATTTCATTATATTTCTTTCATTATGTTTCGCAAATATTTTAAATGAGGTAATAATAATTTATGATGAAAATTTTGATAAATTTAATTTTTAAAATGCATTTTAAGTCATTTCAATAGCTTATAAAAATATTTTTTCATTTCTAATTAATTGAAAATAAAATGTTTTTTAATGAAAATTTTCCTTCTGCCTAATTGTGATGTCTTCTAATTCTTGCTTAATATAACCAATGTCTCTCATAGTTTTCAACCGCGGTCGGGTTACAAAAGGGATAAAAAAAAGCTGTCAATCCACTAACCAAATCCTCATCCTTCAATTAAGAGAATTAAGTTATTTTGTCACATTTAGTGTGCAATAGCTACACTATATGATGGGTTTATGTGTATGTGACCCAAAGTTACAAGATAGCAATTGAAAGTCAATAAACTCAAAAAACCAGGCTACAGTGGATCATCAAAATGAAAAATAAAGTTGAAGAAAGATGAAGATTCAGTTAATTACAATGTTGTGTTCTGTAGAAACACATACATTATTTTATTAACACTTATAACGGTAATGTATTTATGATTACATATTCTTAGTGTTTTATGTTTCTTTATTTATTTCAATATGTCTTTGTTATGGCATAGTAAAAAGTTAAGTCATCAAGTAGTCACCCAATAATATTTAATGAGTGAAATGCATACAGAAATATATCCCATTACCTTATGAATGCAAATACATAATTGTGATTAGAAGCAGGCGATTTACTATTGCCTTTTGAATTCGTATGATACAATTCAAAAAATGCTTTATCTCCCTCTTTCTCTTAAAATAAGATTCTTATGCTGATCTGTTTCTTCAAAAATGTTTAAAAAATGTTTGGAACATATTCAAATCAACAATTTTTTTCAAAACATTTAAATGCTTTCAACTTATTACAATGCAACAACTTAGAAATGTGATTAGCACATTTACAAAGGAATTTCCTGAATCAAAAAAATAAGAAACTAGAAGGATTAAATGTTGCAAATGAAAAATAATACCAAATTCAAAATATAAGTTCAATAAATAAGAATATCAGAAGTTAAAGAGAATAATAAGAATATCAGAAGTTATAAGTTCAGAAAATAAGAATATCAGAAGTTATAAGTTCAGAAAATAAGAATATCAGAAGTTATAAGTTCAGAAAATAAGAATATCAGAA
>BMAW01093998.1:343051-365326 GCA_019974015.1 Nephila pilipes
AATAAGAATATCAGAAGTTATAAGTTCAGAAAATAAGAATATCAGAATATAAGTTCTTTGAAAAGGCACGCACTCACACAAATTGCGCTTTCATCGAGCGTCTAGGCCACGAGAGTGGCCTTCAAGCTCGCGTTATGATTCTAATAGTGAAGACTTGACTATTGATGGCTTTTACACTTTCTGTTGGGTAGTATTGGTAGATTAGCTACTATTGTTTGAAGGGTAAAATGAAGAGTTCCTATTGGCTGTTGCTGTTCTTACTGCTGAATTTTGGTGAAGTAGGGTCTTGGCTTGTCTGAGGCGGTAGGATATGATAGACCTTTTTCTTATTGGATGCAGGAGGGAGGAGGGAAGGTGTCCTATTGGCTGCCCGTGTTGGCTGTAAGGAGGAGAGTGGATGTGGACTATCGGTAAAGGCCATGATGCCGTGGAGAAATAAGTTTTTTTTTTTTTTTTTTTTTAAAGAATAGTTAAGATCTGAATTAAATGTAATGTAGCTGAGTGGCTTTTTTTATGTTTAATGAAACTAGGGTGGTTGGTGTGAGTCTAAAAGGATTCTTCTGGATCTTGTTGAGTGCGAAGGTGACAGATTTTCTTTGAAAAGGAGAGTGACTCTATTTTTTAACTAATCTGAAGAGTACAGAAGGATTTAATATCCTGTTGAAATTTATAAGTTATGTAAAATTAAACTCGTTTTGAATAAAATATGCTATATAATTTTATAAACCATGTTTATGAAATTTAAATTTAATATTGTCACTAACTAATAATAGTTATTTTAACTAATAATTAGTTTTTAAATATGTATAAATAACAGCACTGCGTTAAATTTAATTCTCTTATCAGTTCATCAAATTTCTGATTATCGCATTCAGACACTCAAAATTTAAAGTAAAATAACAAGGATATTGTTTTAATCGTACATTATTTTGAATGTACCATATCAATAAAATTAGTTTAATTAATTGGGATAAATTATAAGGCTAAATGCGATACGAATTTGGAAAATCAAAGCAATCGAAATTTTAGAACATCCGAAAGAACTAAACTTGAGTATTCAATTTAATAACCTTTCATATCATACCATATATTTATACATTTCAAGTGGTTTGTTTAATTTTTAATAAACTAAAATCATTTATATTAAATAGTAAAACATATCTAAAACAATAACCTTAAAATTTAAAACTAACATAAACACATTATTTTTTAATGTACTTGTTTATAAATATTTGATCATTTTTAGAATATATTTCTTAAAAATATTATTATTTTTTCTTAATCAAAGTGATAATTTCGAAAATTTTACGTAGTTTATGAATCCATCAAGATCTTAATATTATGTATAAGACTGTTATTTCTTACTCTTTACAGCGAAAGGAAATGGATCTTTCAGTTTATGTTAAATATTTCATGATTATTTAGTGCCTCGGGGTATAGATCTATATAAAAGTTGGTATTTCTTCTTATTATGAATTTCAAAGTTTTATTTTTAATAAAACTGATTTTACAAATACTGAAATATTTAGTATACATCGTCGTTGGAATATATGATATGAAGAGAGAATGAGAAATATATATTAAAATGCAAAAATTTTAAGTATTAAAACATTATGGACACATAGATGACATTTTTCTTATGCAATAAACTCAATAATTTATACCATTTTCGTAAAGAAAATTAATATAATTCCTGTTTAATATTATATTTTTTTTTTATTTATTTAACTGAGAAAAAAATATGTTAATGTTATGGTTTCACTTGTAACAGCATTTAACTATAAAAAAGTCTCTAATTTTGATGAAACACTAACTTCTAAAGAAGAAGGAATTCTGTATTTATGCTTGTTTCCTTCAATATTCTTATAAACAGAAGTTTATATAAATAGTATATGTTATTAAATGTTATATGTGATATTGTCTAATAAAACTAACTTTGTATTTAAAAAATTCTATTGTAAAGGAATAACATTTTAAAATAAAGCTTAGAATTAATTATCATTGGTAAATAGTTTGAACAAAAAGGGTTATATCTCCCATTTAAAATATTTGATTTCCACATCTTGCGCATTTTTCTATTTTAGTGTTATTTAACTATGATTAAAGTGGTCTTAATACAAAATACATAACAACATATGTAATTAAGGTTCTATCAAGTAAATAATTTGCATAACACTCCTTGCTATAAGAAACTTGCAGCAAAAAATAATTAAGGGATTGTAGTAAGACTTAGAGAGGAGGTACGTGTAAGGCATATATGTAAATGATTAGAAGTACAGCGTTATTGCGGATTGAGTAATTATACGTCATGGCATTAAAAGTAGTTTTCTCCTGTACATGTGAGTAATAAAGGTATGTACATGTTCTTACATGTTTTTAATATATTATAAAGATACATTTTACATTAGAGACACCGTTAAGCAGCCGAATATTATCTGCTGTCAAAGTAAGAAAGGGAAAAAGTCATCGAGACGCTAAAAGCCGTGATGTCTAGGCCATTATTTAGGCTGTTCTGATTTTATTATGAGGATATGATGGGACCAAAATACGATAGAGAGATTACTCATGGAGGAGAAGCTCAAGATAAATCGACAAGAAAAACATCACATCTCGTGTGTGTCAAGACACACACGCACAGCGCCAACTACCTTATTGCCTAGACGCTTTGGCAACTTCATTAAGGGCCCTGTGTTTGTCCGTAAGATCACGAAGTGCTTGGCTGAGGAACACTTGGGATCGCGAAATCATCTTCAGTGATAAATCGAAATTGTCCAGTGAGGATAACTGTGTTCTTGTTGGGAGGGCCTTGTGTTTAACGACTTGTCATGTTTTCAATTTACAGCAGCACTCCACTCTCACAGCTGGCTTAAAAGTTCGACGTGCCATCGTGTATGACGAACTGTCATCAAGAAAATTGATCCATCGCTCCATTGCAACCCTTCATAACATTTGTTACTTCTTTCAGTTACTTGTCCTGTCATGCGTGTCAAGATATGCTATATGCACTTTCTAATGGAGGAATTCACTTCCACACTCATTATGGGTATCACAGGAATAACTCTGCCACCATACCACCCTAACTGATCTTGAATGATCCTCATATTTGTCACCGATTAAGCATATCTGGGATCATATGGTATTGCAGGTTGGGCATCATACTTGTTAGGTACGCCTAATGGGGCGCTTGCAACAACTATGGATTGAAATGATGCAGAAACTGTATGTTTCTATAGCCTCCTGTAACGTATAATCATATTACATGTGTACTTACAGTGTTCTAGTACCTCTGTCAATTAAAAACTTTCCAACAAAATAAAATCATTTTCCTTTCATTTAGCAATCATTTTTTATATCAATGTTCCTCTCACAATATAATTTTTCATTCAATATTGAAATTTTTTTATTGAAGAACAAATTGTTTTTGCAATACGTGTACATAATCGTAATTCGTATAACTTTTATTAAGTCGATGTCTTTTTGTTACAAATTATAGTGATTAAATAAGTTAATTCATGAAAATCATTTACCTTTACTGCATGTTCTGAGCTTAAATCTAATTAATGATAACTGGTTGTGTCACGTTATAGTAAATTAAAATATAATGATTTTACTTTTTGTAAATAGCTACCATTTATTTACAGATTTAATAATAGAGAAAAAAAATATATTTGATACTAATCTTAATGAATTTAAAGAGTGTAAATATTGAACGAAGTCAATTATTGAACAGTAAAGGATATATTAATGCTATTGTAATGAAAAAGGATTATTTTAACAATGTAACTTATTCAAAATGTAAGCAGAATCAATAAATTATTCAAAATAGTGTAAGTTTATTCGTTAAACTTATATCATTATAAGTGAACATTTAAGGAACAAATTAAATTCGCTCGTTCATTTCTTCAAGTGATAAAATGTATTTATTATTTATATTCTTACATTTGGTTTTACGAAATTAACTAAAATGATCCGAGTAAATCTTTTATATTTTTCAATTCACTAATAATTGAGGTTGCTGAACATATTGAGATTTTATGATTCTTATTTGAAAAAAAAAACAAAATATATTCTTAAGATGTTAACCTTACGTTAAACTAAAACTTCTTTTCTAGCTCGTATATTACCTAAACTAACTTCTGATCAAAACAGGAATTTGTACTTATATCTCAAATTATTACCAACACGAGTTTATCGTAATCTTCCCGTAAAACAACAAATACTAAACGTATTCAATACTTCTATCTTAAAGAAAGGATTACTCTTAGCCTCGAAACGCATTATCCCCAACAACGTCAATTTCTATTCCCAAATCGTTCATAAACCGAGATTTTCTCAAGAAACAACAAAAGCAACAAAAAAGCCTTTAGCCACCTTGTCGATCGGCAGAATAGTCTTTTGTGTTGATTCTTGATTCCCGCAAAAACCCTGCTCATATTTTTTTCCATCTTTTTATAGTTCTTTCTTTCTTTTTTTTTTCCCTTCATCGGTCATTTGTTCCGTGTCGCTTATTCGGTGATAGACGAGGCTTCGAAGAAATGGGAAAAATCCAGGACATTCTTCCCTGGATGTAAACTGAAATCCTTCCCTCCAAATCAGATCCAAAACAGCTGGTCAGCTATCATTCGTATTGCTTGAAGAGGCATTTGACATTCATCCCTTTTTGGTGCCACTTGAGATTCACAGGACATGTCGTCATCAAAAAAAATTATTCTGTAATAAATACATGGAGCGAAAATATATCTAAAACATATTTTATAAAGTCCTATTTTCCTGTGTGAAATATTGAGCAATAAATTTTATAAAATATGAGATATATCAAATGCACTGAATTTAATCCTGGCCTTTTTTGGACACTTGACATATATTTTGAGGAAAAAAAAGGAAAACAATCCTTTTTACATGAATAATTATTTAGACTGTCCAGTTTATACTTTACATTTGCAAAATAAAATCATTAAGATCATAGTCATTTCTTTATTCAGACACAGACTTGGCAAATGAACAAGTGAGCTTAAACTAAATGTCTCAAAATCTTCAAACTGCGCATTTAAATACGTAGTTATGAAAGTTGTAATATATAATCCTTAAAAGTCTGTTAAATTTAAAAATATTGTTTTTTCTAGCTAATGTAAGTAGTTAAATAATTGCTTTTATATTTTAATTCTAATTCTAAAATAATTTTCAAAAACAGTAAATTTTAAAAACAGTAAAAATAAATTGTGTATTTAAAAACATTTGCTAAGCCTTATAAAAATATGTGATTGTATATGCATTCAATCAAAATATTAACCTGAATTAAAACAGATTGTTTTGTAAAATTTGAAATTATGCAATGAGTCAAAATCATATAAATTTAAATACACACACACACATATATATATTTATAAGTAAACTATAGAATCCAGAAGAAATTGTAACTGTTTATGTAAGTAAAGCAGAATATTTAAATTAAAAATAAACATTATTTTAACATTATTCAATTTGTTTTCTATGCATGGAATAATGTAACCTTAACGTTCAGTTAAGAAAATTTTATTATTTTATGTTTAAAAAGTAATTTAGAAGAATAATTACTGATTTCTTATAATTACAATCTTTATAATTACATTTGAATGCAACAATTCAATTTATGGTTGGGAAGATAATTTTTCAACAAAAATTGGTGACAGAACTATTTTGGCAATTACCGTTAAAATCACAGAAGACAGTTTTCATGAGTATTTCTCACTGCATTGTGAAATTCCAATATTGACACAATGTAAGGTGTTTCGTACCTTGAAAATCGAAAGGCACGTCAGAAGTACTTCGTGTCTTTAAAATCGATATTGATCCAACAAATTTGTAGAAAAAAAAGGAAGCACCAACTTTAGAGAAAGAACTCTTATCCACTTTTGACAGATTCGCGTTTTTTTCTTTCGTTTCCGTATAGTTAAAATTAATCGAATCTGAAAATAATCGATGTAAGCTGAATTGTTTTTCTTAGTTCTGAAAATAACTTGAATATTTTTATTTCATAAATTTTCCGAATTAACATGCACATTATTTCAATGATCTGTTTTTCAATACTTCGTATATATTTAATTTAAGAATAAAATAGAAGTTTTAGGATTATACCAAAATGAGTTAGTTTAAATTATTCTTTAGAGTATTGTATTTAAATATATCTTTGTTAAATGAAATAGCGTCATTCATTTCATTGCATTATTACTTCACATTAATTTCTAATTTTATGAAAACTGTATATATATAATTCTCTTGTAGGTTTATTTCTTGTACTTTTTTCTGACAATTCATTGAGAAGCTGATCCTCAGTATTGCATTACGGAGATAAGTAAAATAATATTAAGTATATAAGTAATTTTTATATTAAGTAAATATAAAAAGTATTTGATTACAACCATCACATGAAAAAAAAATCTATTCCTTGATAATATCGTTTCATAAATATTTTCACTGTATAAAATAAGCTAAATTAATAATTATGTTACATATCTGTGGATTAGATTTAAATTAAAAAGTAACATTCTCGTGTTTCTCTATTATTAATGATTAAAACACGAGAAAAAAATTTAATTTACTTCTAAAAATAGTCTTTATTGACACTTCTATAGTAGTTCAAATATATTACCGCACAGCTACTCAGATTTCTTTTACAAAATTACAAATTACGAAGGGAGGAAAAAGATGATTATGTTTAGTGATATAATTCTTACCAACCAATAATTTTTTTTAAATTTTGAAAAACTTTAGAAGTCTTAATAAATAATATACCTGTATAAAGTATGAAATAAATGAATTAGGATTTTGATATTTTATTTATGTGATGGAGTCGTGTAAAGAAATAACAAATTATTTACCTAATATTACATTGTTCCAATATTAATTGCTGCAGGCTACTTATATTCCTTTAGAATAATGTTCTTAATCTTTCTATTATTTAAGGATACTGTATAAGTAAATAGCGAATTGTTATGTTTACAAAACAAACACATATAAATTTCCTTAAGTACAGGGCATTTCCCGAAGTTGAAAGTATTGAGATTTTTTTATTTAAATTGCTGAAATTTAGCATTTCCTTCTCTCTGTTTACAATGCTTTACTTTTACTTCTGTTTTATTTGAAAAATGTAGACCTAGGTTATAATAGAGGCAATTTCTGTTTTAGTCATTAGGAAAATGTTTCGATATGTTTTTTCGTATCCCTTTATTGAAGCAGTTATAATATCGCTGACACCGTTTATATGATTAAGATTTTCTCTCATCATTTCTATATTGTATATAATGCTTATTTCTATCTAAAATATATTCTTATAGATGCTAAGGATATGTGATTGTTTTTTAATCAAAGTAATGAATATGTTTTCATTTGAAGAGCATATAAATTACACAAATAGTATATAGCACTACTTTTCTATGCTTATCTTATAAAGTAAAAGTTATGCTATATAAATAGTTAAAGGTAGGTTATGAGTGAAAGGTTTTTGAGTACATAATCTTAAGCTATATATTAATTAAATAATTAGATGTATTTAAATCTGTTAAGAATTGTTTTTATTATTATTATTAGGAAACATATGGACTCAGTAATAATCATTCAAATATTTTAAATAGTTAATTTATTTTTATAATAAGCAAAACAATTACAGTTTAAAAATTTGGAGCTTTTACTTCATAGCGTTCTTAAACAGATATTATTATAGAGAATTCAACTTAATAATTCCAATTCATCAGGCTTGAATTAATTGGATTCGATTTCAGTAGACTTAGA
Organism: Nephila pilipes; assembly: GCA_019974015.1. Classification (NCBI taxonomy): domain Eukaryota; kingdom Metazoa; phylum Arthropoda; class Arachnida; order Araneae; family Nephilidae; genus Nephila; species Nephila pilipes. Next base: position 350,819 of record BMAW01093998.1, read on the forward strand.
GTGATTGGTTCATAATTTAGTATACACGTTTATTACATGAACTTGCAGTTTCTTGCACCAATATATTATGGATATTGATTTGACTAATTCTTCTATCTTACTTTCTAACTCTTCTATCTTATTAACTATAATTTCTACATAGTAATGTTAATTTAAAAAAAGTCACAGCTTTTTCACTAGGCATAATTATCATATCAAATACTATAACAATGTTGCCTCATAGGTCAGGTAAAGGTAAATGCGCGTGAGAACCGATCATATCTCTTGTTCTTAGAATTTATGCAAATATAACATTTAAAATCATACTTTGATATATTACTTTATTCTTTTTAAAAAAGTAATTTAATTATATCTAACATACATTTTCAACAAAATTCCTTTCAAAAGCTTTAAAACATTTGTATCTTTACAACTATAATACGAAGATTTATGAAACATGGTTTTATTATCTAATGTTACAGTAAAAAAAATAACAAATGCACAATTCTTGTCGACATATTGACCTTCTTGGTTCTTAGATCTTTTGGTGTTAAGACAGACAATATCAATAAACCTGGCAATAAACATCTACGCGTTCGAAAAACAACCCATAAATGTCATTTCTGCTGACATCTAAGGCGACGTTGAGGAAGAATTAATTCTCCCTAGTGTCAAGGTTCTAATGAAAGAACAAATTGAGTAGCCAGAAGTAAGAAGGAAATGAAGGATTGGAGTAGCCGCAAAAACCGCAGGAAAAGAAAGATTCATCTAAGACGGAAAGTGGAAAAAACAGTGATTATTGAGAGGAGAAGAATAAACGTTTATACTGAAAGTAGAAATATATCGATTTTGTAAAGACATTCACATTCTTATCATGTATTGAAAAAAAGTTATGGACGCTTCCCTACTTTTTTGAATTGATAAATATGATCATCATTTTCATTGTAAATAAACAGTTGGGATTAAAAATGGTATATAATTTTTAACAATATGTAAGAGTATGTGAATGTTCTTACCTTTATTACATTTGTGCATTTTTATGTATTTTAAGTAAACCGAATTCATATATTTACTTAGATATTTTCAGATGCAATGATAATTTGTGTAAGGCAAATAATACTTTAGAAATAAATATTTTAGGGGTATGAAAAACAATTTTAAGAACTGATGGTTATTGATGGAGTTCGTAATATGATTCAAAAGTGTATAATTTAAAACACGTATAACGAAAGTCATATAATCATCAATTGAATGATAAATTTGTAAGTTAAAACTATAGAATAGAGAATTAGTAAGATAATATCCGTCTATATTTATATTTCCGAAATTAATATAAGCATATTCCTAGAATAAAATTCTTTATAAAATCTTACATATATATATGTAACGATACTACTGGCTAAATGGAAAACGATCCTGTAGACTAAATATAACGTATTTACTTTAATGTTTGTTCAATAGTAATGAATCATTCCATTCATGGTCGAAATACTTTTATTTCCATATTGTAGCAGACTTTAGTCGGACTTCGGCCATCAAAGGCCGAAGTGAAATTACCATACAAATCTCCGATGATTGTTAGAGAAAGGACGATCGTAAGAGAGGAGCAGTATGAAGAGGAGAGAAGCATAAGAAGAGCGCGTTTTTCGCTGTGTTTTCCATTTATATGAGGGAAAATTCAATTAAACGTCAGAGTCCAAACTATTTGAATGGAGGGATTTAGATCCAAAGTCTGGTAGAAATCATCCCTACAGGTCTGTTCCGATGGGAAGAGAGCATTTACAGCGAATTATTAGAACGCGTGATTGAATTAATTAAAAAGAATAAGGAATTGTATCAGGAAATACGAATGAACATTATCGTTTAAAGGAGAGAAGAATTTAATAAATTTCTACAGTTCAGCATTATTTAAGCAGAAATTAATGGGAATTGTTAAATAATTAAGAGAGAGAGTATATATATATATATATATATATATATATATATATATATATATATTTGTAAGGAGTATATATATATATATATATATATATATATATAATTTGATCTTTTCCATTTCTTCTTAAAGTAAAATAAAACTATGTTTTATAACAAATTTCCTGTAATATAATATAGAAATACACTTTTCCTTTTAAAATATATTGGCTACTGATAAATTTCATATTTTAATTGCTCATTTCATAGAATTAAAATTTTTCAAATAATTCTTTAATAGATGCATGTTATATTTAAGATAATTTCATTTAAAATAGCAGGTAATGTTCTTTGGAATTTCCTAAAGAATTTGTCTATATTTCCGATTTAATCCCTCCTTTAAATATAACAAAAGTGTCAAATGTAATAATACGTCGTGCCCACAATCGTGGAGAACAGGGAGTAATACGAGATGGTTCCTACTAAGCACTTTGAAATTACTCTTGAAAGACTGTTATTGAGGCTCTTTGTACACCCACAACTCTCAGGAATGTCATTGGTTGATTCGAGAAGGAAGGGTGCTTCCTTTTCCCTTATGACATCTCTCTTTGTGACACTTTTAAATAAAGGTTTTGCCAACATTTGAACAGACACTTCACACCAAGCAACACACTTACCGCCACTTTTAAACTTGTTAGTTATACAATTCACAATACGTAAAGCTATTCAGATCACTAATACCAACATCGAGGCACCTCTCATAATACCTCAGGTATGTCATTTTCAGTTATGTTACAGTTAACTATAATCCTATTTGCTTCAATAAATGTAATGAATGTACCAAATGATCATCTTCTCATTCAGAAATTTGTTATTCATTCTAATTTATTCTCATTCATGCGCGAAACCTCTTCTTCCCCATTATACAATACATTCGAATTTGTTAATTACTAAACGCAGTTTAATCTCTGAATTCAAAGTTTATAGATAGATAAATAATTTAGATATTAGAGATTACTATAATCTATTGCCACAACCAGGATAATTTGAACCTAATTTTTTTTCTATCTGCATTAATACATAGAGGGATATAAGTTCAAAATGTTACAGAAATAGTCGCAATTTTGATATATTACACATTATTAAAAATAGTTGTCGTAATTCCCAAGCCACCGGTCTGTTTTTCTACATTATTTGAAAATATTACAGTAAATAATTCCTTTCATATTTAATTTGCAATATCTAGAGAAGTATATTTTATAGTCATAATTATGACAATTTTTATTTTTGTTTCTTTGTCATTCTCTTCCTTTTTGGGATTTATGATAAACCAGACAGTCTGTTCTAGAAGATGTTACATGATTAGTTAAGGGTTGATGAAATACTTTTCGTGGAACAGTTATACTCACGTATTCGAAACCCGAGAACGTAATCGCATCACTTCGGTTTTTCAGTTGTCTCACAAGTGCTCCGAAGTTCAAAAAAGTTAAGGTGAGGAAGGACAAAAAAACTATAGACTTTTTTTGGAAATTAATTCTGCACATAAAGAATTATTTCGGGAATACAAAAAATTGGATTCTGATGAAAAAGAATATTTTTTTCAAATTTAATAAAAAAAAATAATAACGTAATTTCTTAATCGTAAGATATTTTTTGAGGAAAAAAATTGTTATATATACTGAATAACTCTTTAAAAATAAACTATCAAAAATACACTTTTTTGAGAGATATTTCAAATCATTCGATGTGTATCATACTTTTTTATGCTTAATTTATGAAATAAGTTAATAATAAAAGGAATAATATTTACATTTAAGGTTATCAGAATAAGATCCTTCGTGTACTTTGACAAATGAAGTATGATTTTCATTAAATTCAAATGATAGTTAGCTCCTAAATTATCCAATCGATGTTACATAATAAATTTTGAACATTAATAAATGCGAAGAAATTAAAAATTATTTTTAACTCTAGAATATATGCTTTCACTATATATCTAAATAGATGTTCTCTCTTATATATCGACGATTCAATCTGATAAGAAATTATTTGAAAACTCAACATATGTAATTAGTACTTTTCTCATTTTCACATATTTTTTCTTTGTATTGCAACCTTATTTCATTTGTAAAGGTATTAAAATGAGTGTAGAATGGAATTGTAAAATACCAAACAAATCATAAAGAAAAATATTAATCCCAAATTGTGCAAATTCTCGTACGGTTATAAAATAAATAGGTGATCAATCTACCATCAATTTACAAAACTATTAAATAAAAAACAAGTTTCTCAGTATTGTGTTGAAATTTAAACTTAATTCTTCAACATTTTTTTTATATTCATGTTTAAGTAAATAGTTATCTGTTCCTTTAATCTAAGATTTTCTTCTGGTATAACATGTGTACTCTTCTCGTTCTTGTCTTTCTGTGGTAAATTCTTACTCTATAATAACCTCTTTACATCTGATGGACCAGTAAGATTTGAAAAAAAAATGCATACATTGTGGCCCAGTGTACTTTAATTGAAAACAGTCAGAATTTCCCTTTCCAAAACAAAGTTTCTTATATGGAAATACAATTTGTTATTTTTAAGTCACTTTTTCCTCAAGTAGTAATGGAATCAGGAGAAACTTACTATTAAAGAACTTCTTACGATTAATTTTTCTTTTAATTTTATATTTGACTTTTAAAGTTTTTGGTTAAATTCTTATTGATACAACTATCAACAGATACATAATGTGACTAGACATGATCATGCAAACAGCTTGAGCTCATATAGAATATATTTATATTTATTTTTAATTTGTTTTATCAGATAGTATTTAATTACTAATTAAAGAGAAATAAACAGTATATGGGATTTAAACAGTATATGGGATTCAGTAAAGCAAATACACTCTATAAAAAAACGCATCAAGAAGGAGTTGCCCCAATTGTAATGAAATTTCGTATGCTGCGACATTTGGGTCGAACATGCAAATGATTAAAATGTGGTATCCAATGAATTAATAGAGGGAGCTACAGTGCATCGGAACTGTGCACTCAGCAGGTGTATATAAGAAGCGATTATTAATCTGATAGTCAAAGTTTCAGTTGCATTGCGATTTACAATGCCTTTCAACGACTGAAAAAAGCAGTAGCAGGATTCGAGCTCTTTACGAGCAACTTTCAGAGTTTGAAAGAGGTCGTATTATTAGATAAAAAGAGGCAGGTTGTGCAAATCGGAGAATCACTCGTCATATGGGTCGAATCGATGTGGCGATAAGAAAATACTTTCAGAAATAGGTGGACAATGAAAGATATCAGCCTCAGAATGGTAGCGGTCCACCTAGGGACACAGCAGATCGGGAGGACTGACTGATTGTCTGATTAGCTGTCACAGTGTCTGATTCATCATTATCAACCATAAGACGTGCGACCCACACACGAGTGTCTTCCATGACCATTCACAGACGACTGAAATCAACGCTCGTACTGACCACTAGGCCACCTGCCACTCACGTATACACATTGTCGAGTCAGATTACAGCGGTGCTTGGATCGATCAGGTTAGAATGATGCTGAATGAGGACGTATAGAGTTTAGCTACAAATTCTACTTTCAACTGTGTCCTGACGATTATCGAAGACGTGTCTAGAGATGCTCAGGATAGCGTTCAGATCCTGCTTTCACTATTGCACGCCACACAGGCTCACAACCAAAAGTTATGGTCTAGAGTGTCATTTCCCTTCACAGCCGGACCTTTTAGTAGTCATTAGAGGCAAACTTACAGCACAATGGTGCGTTGACGATATTTTGAATCCTGTTTTTCTATCATTCCTTTTGCAGTACCCTGGTCATATTTTTCAGCAAGAAAATGCCAGATCACATACGGCTTGTGTTGCTATGAACTGTCTTACAGCTTGTCAAACACTTCCTTGGCCAGCCAGATCTCTCTCCAATCGAGAATGTCTGGGATATGATGGGAAGGAGACTGCATCTACCAGGGAATATTGATGACTAAGCAATTTTGGCAAGAAATGCCGCAGGAGACCACCAGGGAGTTTTATCACTCCATGAGACGTCGTGTAGCAGCTGGTATCCTGGCTAGATGTGGTTCAACACCATATTGAGCTTGTTACTCTGTAACTATGCAACTCTGATATAAATCATTCAATTTTTCTGAAATTTTAATAATTTTTTATTCTGTATATAATTTTCCTATCCGCTAATTTTTGTCTCCATCGAAAAACTCCTTCTTGGTATCATTTTTTCCTGTTATTGCGTGTTGATTATTAGATGTTCATCTTTGTGACGTCGGGCTATTCCCGGTTTTCTCTTCACTAACCTTGGGGACTTTAATTGAGATTTATTGCTGCAAATAACTATTTCTTCCCAACGAAAATATAACGTGATTAGGCAAAGTGGAGGCAGGTAGAAAAAAAATGAAATAGTTTAGATAGAAAAGCATATAAGCAAAGAGAAATTTAGATGATAGAGGTCGAATTACACTAGCGTTGATCATTTGAATACAGGTGGTAGACGACATTGATCAAGAGTTGCTACGGATGATATGATCGCAGTGAAATCAAGAAATCAACCCAACCACATTTGGAAAGACTTGGGTAAGACACTCTTAATTCGGTAGGGATTGAACTGGTGAATTTATGTATGTTATTTTGGAGAGCAGGAATCCATTAAAAATTATAGTGCAAGTCTATTGAATGAATACTTGTGAGAGATTTGTCTAGTGTTATGCCTTGTACGTTATTGACTTTTTAGTGTTAGATAAAATTGATTGAGTTATGGCACAAGAGTCGAATAGGAATACTCATTCGCCACATCTTGGATATATTTCGATAACAAAGATTTCAAAATTTGTACAAAATTTTGTTAATGGAATACGTTTAATCGGGAAGAAAGAAGTAAACATACACTAAAACAAATAGCAATTCTTATTCCGGGAGATAGCGAACGTAAAAGAAATAATGTTTACCTTGCGTACGTCCTTTCGTTTATGGACCGTAATTATAAATTTTTAATAATCAATGATAAAAATAATGTACTTTACATAAGAGAAAGAAACGAAAGACAGAATGCCTTAAAATTGTATTTAAAAAAGTATTTTAAAATTTGAATTTTTCTTAATTTGTAGGTTAAGAACGAAGCATTAATGTACTATTAGACTCATTTATTTATAGCGTTATTTCTTATTGTACTCAATAGTTTATTCTATAAGTAAATAAGTATATGTGTTTCAGAGTTAAACGCCATAGGAACTTTAGGTGGAAATAAATACAGAAAAAAAAATTAAATATAGTAAAAAAGGTTTAAATATATAAATATTCAAGAAATGTAAAATTTTTATAGAATGTTCATGTTTATGAAAAAGACAAAAATTAAATGTAAGACATTTAATTTCTGAATGTTTCATTTAATTAAGGATGCAAATGTGAAATAATTTTGTAATTAGATAATCGTTTTTTGCATTAAAATTTTCAGTGGTGCAAAGTTTTGAATAATTAATTTAAAAAAAATATTCTAATTTGTCAAAAAATTAATTATTATTTACAATAACCTAATACGAATATTTTAAATGCTCAAGAAAAGTAATTAAGAATGTATACATGCACGTTTAAATGTTCATTAAGTAGATGCTATTAGTTTTCAAAATATATAATTTTACCATGCATGAAAACATTTCTACAAGGTGTTATAAAAATATTCCACCTTCCTTTCATTTTTTTGATTTACTATCACAGAATTAAGGAAATTGTCAATTAATGTGTTGATTTCATAATTTTAATTCATGGGGGGGAGGTATTATCAATAACGCTGCATTATATTCTTGAAACTAAATTCAAGTTATCGATTTATACAAAATATTCAGATTACGCGCAATTTTCATTTACTTTTATTGTGTTTTCTTTATATAAAATTCAAACATTTCTGATCCATTTTTGTGTTTAAATGATTGATGAATACCTAATAAGTTCATTTGATATACCTTCTTTAAGTTTAATAGTACAAATATACGGAAAGCTGTAATTATCATATTTTCAAAAATATGTCCAAATATTTGGCATTTCGAACTTGTTAATGAATGATATGTTCGATATTATCAAACGAGTGAACTGAATTAAAATAGAGACAAATGTAAATCTTATTATTGCAAGGGGCATAGCAGTTGGAAAACCACTTGGATTCAATATTTATGCATAAATATTATTAATCAGTTGACTGTTAACTCCAATATGAGTAAAGCAAATAGAATGGTAGAATTAGTGGTCATCAAATCATCAAATGTGGCTCAGTAAGCTAATATGAGAAGATATAAAACCAGGATTTCAGCAATTTCTAAGACATAGGTCTTACAATAAGGAGATAGAATACGATTAGAGAACATGAGTTTGTAAGAACACCAAATAAATGTTCAAGATAATATTCGCATGACTGAAAGCTGCAATTAAATTCATTAATTTTCTCCACAAGTTCAATTACATATATTATTTAATGGCAATAATAGTGAATAATAACACATAAGGAGAGTATTTCTGGATAAATACATTTAAAATATTTCTTTTTCAGTTAAATATGGAGAAATTAAAGTAATATATATTGTATGTGTATGAAAAGGTTTCAATACTATTTGATTCTAATGAGACAACTCTAATCCAAGATAAATAAGAGACAGGACACATTCTGACACAGAGAGTTAAATTCTTTCAATTTCTTTGGATTACATATAATTTTGATAGAGTTTTTCGTAAGTATAGAAAGTATTATTGACTCGAAAATATTTTTTTTTCTCTTACAATGAACACGTTTTTTTTGGGATGAGGACAGTTTTTATTAGTTAAATAAATTTTTGATGTTGAATTGAGGCATTTATTAATAATTATTCATTGAATGACTTGCACCGTTCTGTCGTCGCAAAAGAATATAGTAATATATTTAACATGTATTTGTGTAGCATCATCGGAAAAGCGTTGTAAAGGTAGATCTTGCGCAATAATATTAATCAAGAGAATTGAAAAGGTTTAATGTCCCTTTTATACTAATTTAAAAAGTTGTGTTTAATCAAGTCTAAATGCAGAAATATATAATGCAATAATTGTGTACTGTGTTAACCATATAATATATTTCTAATACGTTAAAGAATCAGAAATAGAGAAAAGTGGGAAGTCGATCTAAGAATCGGACTGCATGGAATTTCATTGATTGATTGGTTTTATTAACGTCGCACTAGAAGCAACACAAGGACTCATGTCTACGGATCTTGTAATCTTTAACCTCAATCAAGTGACGTGGACTTTACATTAGCTAGCACCTCTCTCTTCTACGAGTTCCCTACCCCGCCAAAGAGAGCACTTTGAGCTCCGACAACTTTTATGTGTATCAACCTCAGCTACACAGCAGGTCTTTAGTGGCAGCAAGGCTCGAAACCACGAGAAGACGAAAACAGCAGCAACTCAGACCTAGTGGCTGCCGGCAGTAACTATTAGGCCACAGCTGCCGCACGCATTCTGAATAACATGTTTTTAAATTTGACTTAACAGATAACTTCAATGTAAGGATTGCCCTCATACAATATTTTCATTGGATAAAATTTGAAAAATAATATATATATATGTGTGTGTGTATGCTATCCAGATTACTTAAAAGTTTCACTAAGAAAAATGTTGATAATCAGACTTTGAATCAGGGCAATTTTTTTATTGAAAATCTTCATATCAATATATAAAATATTACAATTTTTTTCTGTAAAAACGTTTCTATGATTCAAAGTCTGAAGAAATTCTTAAAATGTTTTTTGCTATTATATTTTTGTAGTAATTTATTAAAATATATAAATTCAAGACACATGACCAAAAGATAAATTTCTGTGACTATTAATTTGTTACTAACAAAGATCTGATTAAGGATAATAATAATTTGAAATAATTATCCTTAAAAACTATCTAATCAAATTTAGTATCTGGTTTGTCTTACATATATAAAACTACAATGTTATTTTTAGTTTATTAAATACTATTTCAAACGTAAATCCCTAAAATGGATAATTATTTCCCATAAAGCATGGAGTCTCATGTAGAGTTCTGCGATATTTTTATTAAAATATTTTGATCAACGTTCGTAATGCAATTTAATTTAATTTAAAACGGAATATATTTACATATGACACATAAATTGTTCAATATTTTATTAAACGTAAAACTCTATTTTTATCTTACACAATTCAAAATACATTATTTTTAAATTTAAAGAAAATTGCAGAGAAAAAAAAATATTTTAATCTTTAATTTTATCTTCTGCCTTCAATTCTAGTTGATAATGCATTCAAGCTCTTAATTGATGTAATTTCATTTTTTTAACATCAGGAAAAAGATCCTTGCCATATTCAACATGCAAGAATGTATTAAGATATAAGTATACGTGATGATAACAAGCATCTGTTTCCTTCACATAAACATAATTGCCTCTTGAATATTAATAAAGACATTAATCGCGTCATCTTAGAATAAAACGGCCTTAAGTAGTTATTGAAGTAAAGAAATAAAACATTCACAAAAGAATATTTTGAGCCTGTCTACGTTTTCTTTATCTTTATTAAAACCGTCTTTCGTGACATCTTTTATTAACGAATTTCTTAGGTAGTCAAACATTTTGATACGAGCAGTTTTTTTTAAAAAAATATTATCTTAAGATTTAATGAAAATTACGAATTTAAAGTTTATTATAATAATAATGCAAAATGTAATTCCTGTAGGTTCCAATTTTTCAATTTTTGAAGACTCAGAAAATCATTTTTCTCGTTAAAGTGTAAATTGATTTAAGCAATATATTTTTTTATATAATTAATTTAAAATAAATGAAGTTTTTTTATGATGCAAAATTAAATTCAACATATCTTATATGTTACTAAACTTCAAAATTTATAATCCTGTAATATTTGATACTGTTAATTTTCTCGAAAGAATTTTTCCTCTTATCTATTCTTTAACTTGATTACTCTCAATAGTGTGAATAAGCTGTAATTTTTATTCTGAATCTTAGGAAGAAGCACGTAAGAAAATGAGATGTAAAGATACTCCTAATGCGAAAAGTCTTATTTTTAAATACATCATGGCTTAAAAAATATACATGTTCTTTTATAACAATACTTGGAATTATAACTATGTAATTATAACCATATATTAAATAAAATTTGCATTTTTATAAGGTTTGAAACATGTATGGTTCAAGATTTAAAAACATTTAATTTTTTCTCTTTATTAGAACAAATACTTTTAAATATTAGTATTTAAAATTTAATGTATATGACCGAAATATTATTAAATTCGATGAACATAGGAATCATGAAACACATATTTGTACACTAACCATGCACAAAAAATTCTTATAATACAGAAAGGAAAATTTGATCACTCTATGTATTGTAAATATATTTATAACATTTTTAATATGATAAAAATTTATATGATTAATAATGAATGATAAATATGAAACTGATATGAATTATTTTTCCTAATGGAATCGCATGTAAAGAAAGAAAAATTATGTCTAAAATATAAACAAGTTTACTGAAAAATATTGTTAATGTATTAATCATCATGAAAAAAAAAAGCTTAAGAATTTATAATTGTTCATGTAAATGAATATTCTGAAACTAAAATTGACATTAATTGTTCGGATTTCCATAGAGATTCCTTTTAGTTATAGACAACATGCATTTATTCCATTAAATGAATTCGCATATGGTTATAAATTATCTAATTATTTTTAAATCAAAATCAAATCCTTTATAATTTAAAGATATTACATGAGCGGAAGAAAATTTGACACTTATTCCGAATACAAATTAAAATAAGGTGACAATATTATTTTCACAAACATTGTTTTAAATTTGAATTAAGATAAAGTTATTTCAAAAATTTTGTTTTTTGGGGAATAAAAGGCAGAAAACTGATGATGAAATCATTTGTTTTCTACTTTCAATTTCAGTATTTTATGCAAATTAGAGTAATATACTTCATGAAACTGTTTAAATAAAAAATATCCAAATAATTAATATTATAATAAGAAACTGTTATAATATAAGCCATTAACTTCAGTATTATTTGAATGGGGAGACGAAAATATAAAAAAAAAAACATACTTACAAGGAGATTTAGAAGTCTTAGATTTAAGTCATTTAATTGAAAATGTTCAATTATTAAATGAGAATGTTTATGTCAAAATTATGAATACACACACACACACACACACACATATATATATATATATATATATATATATATGAGGGGGCTGGGATTCTAAAAGTGCAAAAGTATGGCTCTATACAATATGTGAAAATTACATTGTGTTTCTTTAAAAGCAAAGGCTGACTTTTTCTGTCATAACAGCCACGTCTGACGTATTTAAGAACGCTTCTAACTATGACTATGATATTTTCTTTGGTTAAGCATTTCGTGACACAAGAGTTACTGAAAGGTACTTTAAAAACCGGATGACTCTGCTCGAATCACAACCTTAAGAATCCTAATGGTACTGAATATATCGTTGTTGGAAAAAAAACAGGAAATGTAGATTCACTGTCGTAATTAATCCTTATGTTCTTTTAAACTGATCAGTAAATATTATTTAACCTTTACCTCAATAAAACATTACCCTAAGTATAACGAAACAATATCAAGTCAATTGCCAGAAATCGCGGGAATTTAAATTTCTTTAGATATTGTTCGCATATATGAATATTAACAAAAAGTATAAGTGATCTTGAATACTGAAATAGGAAGAAAGATTCTGCTGAAAAGAGAAAGCATAAATTATTTGTAGAAATTCCGTCCACATCCAAAAATGTTTTATAGCACATTTAAGATCCCATATATGGAACTTTAATTTTAGCCATATTATAGAAATTAAAAAGTTTCATTTGTATTATGAACTAATGTACCTGATATTTAATATTTTCCTGAAAATTGCTCGCAGTAAATAATAAATAATGTAAGAGAGTTAGTGAAAATATCAAGATCCCATAGGCCCTGTATGAAGAATAGTATAAATGTTAAAATTTTGATATGTTTCCCTTTTATTATTTGAACTTGCAGCCATACTAAAACAGTGTCGGTTTCTTGACAGTTCACATACACTTCTTTAATAAAAATAAATATAGACCGATAATTGAATATTTTTTGTTTTCATTTTAATAATTTTATGTCTTAATTAATACTAGGGCAGTTGTTTTCTTTTAATACTTGGATCATTAACTAAAGATAATATTCAAAGTGTTTTTTTAATAAGCAGGACAACTTTTACATATAGGTTGTATGCTTTTATCTAGTAGCCCCCTCAAATTTTAAATTTTTAATTTCGTAGATTCATGATATTGTTTATAAACGAGGAGACATTGATTTCCTCTGAACAAAATCAAAGCTGAAAAAAAAATCCTTAATTAGAAATATATTTTCGTTATTTTAAATTACTTCCGTTACTTAATTGTTTTAATGCTCATATTGAATCAAGACATTAATTCGGAGCTTAAAAATATCCTTATTAAAGTATATCTTTAGTATTGATTACTATATAAAAGAACTAAGTTTTCTAATTCCAATTCCACATAATTTTCAGTAAAGGATTTCAACCAATTAATCTCTTTAATTTTCGGGTCTTAAAGAAAGTAAAATTAATTATGAATGTCAAAAACAACTATTGTACTTGAAGTAAATATCATTTTTCAATACAAATTATCCACCGTTAGAAATTGTTGTTACAACAAAGGAAAATTTATTCATAAATAGATATTTTTAAATTTCTCTTTCATTTTGCACTTATTAATTTGAACGACGTAATACATACAATTGCTTCAAATCGAGAAAAATCACACGTCGAAAGGTTTTTTTTTCTTTTTTTTCTTTTTTGAAAAACTCTCTGTATTCCTTAGAAGGCAAAACAAATTTCAAATGGCATACATTTTCATTCACTGTCTTAAGAGGAATTCATATGCATTCGCACTCATAGATTTACCTTCACAGATTCATATTAAAACCAAAATTTTAAATTAATGGATACACTGAAGATAAGACTATTTCATTCAATACTTCTTCTGACATATATGTCAAGATATATTTCATTAAATACAGATAGAAATGAACCTATTTTAAGATTTATAAGCGACTCACATAAATATTACTAACCTCTCTTTGAAGCATGAAAGCTGTCATCTTTTGGCACATACTGTATATCATATACCAGTGTCGTATTTGGCAAGATATTCCGATCTTTGTTGATTCTATACACTGCATATTTGAATGCCAGTTCTGTAGGGCTTTCTTTTTGATCTTCGGTGAACATAACGCCTGAAAGAAAGAAACTTTTAAATGTGTGAACTATATTTAAAATAAAGAAGTGAAAAGTTTGTTTTATTCATATACATGAAATTATATTACATTTTCAATCTAAGGACTAACATCACTTATATTTGGGCAAATATTTATTTTATCATACGATAAATTATAAGTTTGCTTGAAAAAATATAAATGCTATATTCCATAAATTTTGTTAATATTTATTCACTGGTCTGTATATATATATATATATATATATATATATATATATATATATATATATATATATA
>BMAW01093998.1:365336-407096 GCA_019974015.1 Nephila pilipes
ATATATATATATATATATATATATATATATATATATATATATATATAATAATTTAACTTTATTTCCATTAATTTCTCACTATAATAATTTAATTTACTAAACTTGCCCATTCTCTCCTTAAAAAAAATAATGTTCAGTTGTATTTCCTGATCCCCTTCCAAAGTATCCCTTTATTTAACAGATCACGTACTCTTAAAAGTGGTTAAATCAGCTTAAACCGATTATTAATCTGTCAAAACAATTCCTTCGGATTCCCTGTCTATTATGATATTTCCCCAGAAATCCCTCTATCCATACCAGGGAATTTTCCCTGGTATATAATCAAAAACACAAAGCGTTGCTCTCTTGTTGTTATTCTCATGCTATCATAATATGTATGGCGGATTTGCGTTATTCCCGCCGTGTGGAGATGGTCACTCTCTCAGCTACAGTAAAATAATTGTACAAAAATGAAATTGTTTTCGACTGTGAACATAATTCAATAGTACTATTTAAAAGAAAGTCTTTACATATATATATATATATATATATATATATATATTCATATATATTTGTGTGTGCATTATGGTAAATATAATAAACTGGTGATTATATATGTGTATAATTACCAGTGATTATTCGTAACCACCACTAAATTTGGTAAATGTGATGAATTATTGAATATTTATCACATTTACCATTATCATTGAATATTTATCACATTTTTTTTTTGAATATTTATCACATTAATATTTATCATATTTATCACATTTAGTTTATAAATTCCTTAACTCGTAATAAGGAATGTAAAAAAAGTCCATTAACTTTCCAAAATTTATGATGACACAGATGCCGTGATTTCCGTAGTATTTCTGATTTCGTGGTGAATAGACTTTTTTCTTAAATAAAATATTTAATAATGGATGACATGCATAAGCATTTTAATTCCAATTTATTAGTTGTTTTGGACACTAAGAAAGCGAACAGCAGTTTTCTGATAAATGAAACATATCACAACTTTTTAATGAAAGTGAAAAATAGTAAAAACAAATGTAGCGCGAAAAAAATGAAAATTATCAAAGACTAAAAATATACGACGTAATGAAAGTAGACAAAGTTGAAAAAGTTATCTTTCCCCTAAGTAAATATAGCTCTAAATATGATTTAATGTGTACTTTGAAGAACTTTTTATTACAATTCATGAAGTACATTTATTAGTTTGCCATGGTGGTAGAAACAGAATATTAAAAGAACTTCAAAAAAAGTACAAAAATATTACTACCGAAGCAATGATGGTTTACTTAAACTTGTGTGAAAGTTGTCAATAGAAGTCAAAAGTACCGAAGAATGGACTTATTGTTAGGCATAGGGTCTTTCAAAAGAGGAACGCAAGATTCCAGTTTGATTTAAATTACATTAAGTCACAACCAGATAATGATTTCAAATTTCTATTTGTCTTTCAAGTACCCTTAACGAAGCTCGTACAGTTGTAGGCACTAAAAAACAAAGCTGCAGAAGTTGCATATCATTTAAATAAAGTTTTTAATATATTTGGGGCTCCTGTGTACTTATATAAGTGATAATGGTCGCGAATTCAGTAATCAGGTCGTGTTAATTCTTTTATTATTAAATCTTGTTTGTTTTTATACCTCAATTTTTTTAAAATTTTATTTTGTTCTATAAGTAAATTTAAGTAAATATTATTTTTGATTTATAAAATATTGAAATGATTCAATGAATAATATCGTTTTTTCGGTTAAGAATTTCTTGTGGAAGCACTTTGGGGTGTTGTTGGAGGAAAGTTCAAATATATTTATACACTTGAGTTTGTTGGGAATTCGTGGCATAATATTTAAAATACTTTTTAAAGTTACAATTAATGAAATATGTACGTAAATTTGTATAGATTATTTTTATAAATTACGTTAGAATATTTCGGTCTAAATGAATCTGTTTCCATTTACTTGCATTCTTTCTCCTTTCATTTGATAGAATTGTTCATTTGAATTCTTTTTTCTGTTGATTTTTCAATATATGATATTTTCTCACAATGCAATTTACTGTAAAGAGATATTTGGATATGTAATACTGGTATAAACATACATATTCCCCCTTCAAAATGTGGAATAATATTAATTTTAATATGACATGTTTTATTGTAACTTTTTTTTCTTTTACTTTGCTATGATTTTAAGAATGTTTGATTTTCAAATTGTTTGCAATTTTTCAATAATATTTTTCTGTATTGAATCAATATTTTGTTTCATGTGTTTAAGTAATTCTTTCGATTATAAATATTGAAACGAATTTTTTTTTTCTCTTTCCTCTGAAAGTGGGGAATAAATATCAAGTTCAACTCGGAGGTTAACGACAAATTATAATTTATTTTTATATCCTCAAAACACCACACAGGTGGCCCAATTCTAACAATAACAGACACATAATACTTGATCAATTCAATGAAATTGATTGAAAAACAAAAAAAAAACATTAAGTACAGTCACAGTTATTTCACAGCAAAGTTCAGCTCACCAGCTTATAACTCAACTAGACTACAACGATTACCAGTAGATACCATTGCTTCTTTGGAAATTCACTCGGGACGCTTCATTGCGAATGCCAACAGCGATAGGTTGATCCCCCGATCGCTCTTCTCAACAAAGTCTCCAAAAAAAGACTCTCCGAAAGGGAAAGGGCACTCCAAACCATAACTCCTGGATGAGGGCCTGTATGGCGTGCAATAGTGAAAGCAGGATCAGCTCACTGCCTTCGGCGTCTCTAGACACGTCTTCGATACTCGTCAGGACACAGTTGGATGTGGGATTCATAGTTAAACTCTACTGTCCCCAGTCAAATTCATTTTAACCAGATCGAGCCAAGTAGTTACAATTGTAATCTTGCTCGACAGTGCGCAGACGTGAGTGGCAGGTGGCGTAGCGATCGGTAAGACAGTAGATTTCGTTGTTTGTGAATGATCATGGCGGATGCTCGTGTGCAGATCGCACGTCTGATGGTTGATAACGGTGAATTCAGTGCTGTGACAGCTGATCTGATAATCACTGTATCCTCCCAATCTGCTATGGCCCTAGATCGACCGCTACCATCATGACGCTGCAATCTACCACTGTCCACTCATTCTTATCAGCATCTTCTAATTGCCGCATCGTTTTGACCTATATGACGAGCTATTCTCTGATTTCCGAACTTGCCCCTTTCAATCAAATGTTACGACCTCTTTCATACTCTGACAGTTGCTAGTAATGAGGTCGAATCCTATGGCGAGGCATTTTTTCAGTCGTTGAAATGTATCCTAAAATGCAATGCAACAGAAAATGTGACCATCTGATTGAGAATCTTTTCTTATATACACCTGCTGAGTGCACAGTTTGAATGCGCTGTAGCTCCCGCTATTCATTCATTGGACTTCCAAATTTTAATCATTTGCATGTTTGGTTGGAATATGAAATTTCATTACAATAGGGTAAGTCCTTCTTGATGTATCATTCTTTTTTTGATAGAGTGTATGTTTATATATATATAATGACTGAATATGTGGGATTAAACTTCTTTGAGGGTACCAATCTTCCTCCTTTACGTCTTGGTTGGCTGATATGAAAGTATCGAAAAGGGTGTAATAATTAGATGCAAAAGATTAAGAAGTTAACGTTCTGAATATTTGAAAAAAAAATCAAAAATTTGTATATGAAATAATACAAATGAATGTAATGTAAAATATTACTTACAAAAAATTCAG
Organism: Nephila pilipes; assembly: GCA_019974015.1. NCBI lineage: Eukaryota > Metazoa > Arthropoda > Arachnida > Araneae > Nephilidae > Nephila > Nephila pilipes. Next base: position 369,070 of record BMAW01093998.1, read on the forward strand.
TCAACTGCAGATATAATCTATGGAGCAAGTTCGTAAACTCGTCTTTAACAAGACCAAGTTCTTAAACATTGATATTAAAAACTCGGAAACGAAAACGTTATCACCACCAGAAAGTCAAAGCATTTTCTAGCTCTTGGAATATGATTGGTTATTATTTGATCACTTGTGTGAAATATTGATGATCGTAAAAGAATAAACTGGTCTCAAATGTATAAAAAAGAGTAAATTGTGATAAGGAGATTTGTAATCTTCACATTAAGACCAGAAATGAGTTGACTTTGTGGATCTATTGTTTCGTTATGGATTTTAAACTAAATCTCAATTTATATAGGAGGTCAATATATATATGATGATGATGATGAGTGTATAAGTGTTTTGAAAATTTATAGAATAATTATGCTTAAATTAACTACAGAAAAATCTCTTAGTACAGTAGAACTTGTCCATTTTATTTGTAGTTAAATTATTTTTAAATAATAAGGAAATTAATGCAATATTCTTATAAATATTTATATATAAATCACTGTATTTATAAATAATTTGAATAATGTGGAATTTAAAACCATCTTTAATATCCTAATTATTGATAACTAATTTATTATCATCAATATCTAAATCTAAATCAAGAAATTGAAGATCGCCTTATTTAAAATTAATTTTTAATGATGTGAAATAATCTATGTAGAAAGTAGCATTTGTTTTAATTTTTTATGAGAACCAAATAAAAACCATAAATGTAACGATAGAGTAAGTAAGAATCATTATTAGTACGTTCAATTTAAAAAAAAAAGTGAAATAAATTTGGCTGGTCAATTAATGGCGAGTCCATCTTAATTTGACCCTATAGTTAGCTCATAATTTTTTTTCTTTCAATGCAAGTGCAATAACAGTTTAAATTTTTCTTATTTTTCATGTTATTTAAATTATATTTATTGTATGAAATAACATAAATTTAATCAAATATGGTAATAATATTTCAACATCTATGAAAATAAAAAGGTCTTCGAATCATAACCATGCACAAAGAATATTTCTCTGTATTTCATGATTTTGTTATTTTTAAAGCTGTTTTTAATTATTGTAATTTTTGTGTGGTTAAAATTATGAACAATTTTCTGAAGACTAGATTGAAAATTTCTATAATCTATGATGTGGTAGTAGGTATTATAGTCATTTGTGTAATATTTAAAAATATATTGATTTTTCGTGAAAATTTGTCGTTAACTTATATGTGGATATTTGATAGTAGGAAAATCAATATCCATTTATCATGATTATCATTTCCTCTGTTATTTTATTTGAATAACTTGAAAGTGTTACTTAGTATATATTTACTCATCAATATACTATAATAAAATTTACAGAAAATTGTACAATTCACAGGACCTTTTTTATAGAAACCACTACAACATGCAATTATAAAATGGTTATAATATAAGAAAACAATACCAAAAAAGCCCCTACATTAATCACTTAGACTATGAGGAAAACAATTTGAAAGAAACCTTTGCACAAAAGTTACTTCATATTATAAAATAATATTTCAATTAAAATCGTTAACGTGTTATTACATTTAAAAAGGTGTGTGTTCTCCTGTCATTATTAGTTATGCAGCACAACGATTTCCCTTTCTTGATATGACATTGTGGAGGAGTTGTGAATCCAAAGAGCTTCAAGCGTCACTAATTTTTTTTTCAGTTCTGGTTCGGAGCCTGATGGTAATAGAAGTGCAGCATATTTACTCCCGACTATATCCAACAAATATTCGATAGAATTCTTATTAGGTGAGTGCGCAGATTAAGACATGTATTGGATATTTTCCGTTTCAATGAAGTCGTAGATCAGACCTCAACGGTAACAAGCAGCAGTATCACTCAAAAATATAAAGTGAGGACCAACAGCACTTCAGAGTAGTCGAACATAAGACAAGATCTTCATCAATGTATTTTTAATAGTCCCAAATCCCGACTCAAAGATATGGAGTAGTGTTCGACTGGCCACCCTGATGCCTGCACAAGCTATAACTCCCCTTGAAGGAAACTTATGATTTTCCACGATGTTTCATGGTAACAATGAGCCCCCACTCTCTTCACATAGAAGCCAATGAAAATCGTATTTCTAACTAAAGCGATATTTGTCAATAAAAAGCGTATTAGCCCTCTACGTGCTCAAGTGCTGATGTTCCAAACTACAGTTTAAACGATAGCGTAGATGTGAGGAGAATGCAAACTTCTGGTTGTTTGACAAAGAGACCAACATGATTCAGACTTCCGGAAGCAGATTGTTTGAAAACTGTATCTCCAGTGATGGCTATGAGCGCTGAACAAAATTCTCTGGTACAACAGTCCCTCTGTTATCAAATAGTTATATTTGGATATCTATTTTGATTAACGGTTGGGACTCTTGGCCTACTTGTACTGGTCCTAGGTTTACATTTTCCATACTTTAAAATCTCTACTAGTCTTTGAGAAAACACACTGAGACACATTCAGGATTTTGTTCACTTCGATTTGTAATCTTCAGTAATCGAGAATTTCAAAGATTTTTTTATCTCACATAAATGCCCTATTGGGGACTTCGTGTCATTATTCGTTCTGTTTAATTATAACACATTCCTTTGCTCAGGAATTGAACGAAATCTATCTGAACTGATTATGGCGAGTGACAAGACTTATCTTGTCCCAATGTAGGCAGATGTTTTGAACATAAAGAGATTGGCTGAAATGCTTTGTATAAAGACTATGTTTCATCACCAACATAAGACTAAAAATTTAATAAGAAGAAACGATTATTTAAAAATAGTATCGTTTTCTATAATAAAGATAAATAGATTAATTCAAAATTCTATATCACAAATTCAAGAAGCGGATCAGGATCTTAAATCAAGATCTTTAAAATAAAACTTTAGTACTATTATATTCTCTCTCCATAAAAGCACTTAAAGACTTTGTTCATTGAACTTAAACTTAGAAACGTAAACTATTATCATTTAAGTAACTTTAATAGGATAACCAATATATGAAGAAAAACATTTAATTATCTTTCTATAAAATTAATCTGCTTAAAAGTTAATGAATTAAAAAATGTTTGTTCTCAAATTGCAAAACGAATGAATAATCTTGCATCAAATGAGGTTTAATATTATTTAAATTATATATACTAAAGTATTTGATGACATTCTTAATAACCTGAATATATGCGCAGATGTTTAACAGTAAGCTTCAGAAAATTTTCACAGTGATTTTACTTTTACTAATTTTTATTACTGATTTCCTTTAAACCATTCTTAAAATTTTTCAAAATTTTCAACTATTTGGAATATATATGAAAAAATTATCACTGAAAGATACGCTTGTATGTAAAAGCCAAGTTTGTAGTAAAACGCTGATATAATTCATTTAATAATATTTACAGGACATTATTACTAGGAATTTTTTAATACCTTTAGCAACAATTATTAAGAACTAATTTACTTATTTCCATCACATTTAAATTTAGAAAAAAAATTTGAAATTACTTTTATTAAATCATTCTTTTTTGTGCTATATGGTATAATTAGCAGCAAAAGTGTTAAAATTGTTATTTTAGAAATCACAAAAAAAGCTCAAATACAACGAAATTTAATTTCATGATCAGAGAAGAATTCATAACTAAATTCATTCAAAAACTAAATTTTGACTACATGTGAGAAATTAGCAAGCTATCTTTAGAGAGTATCATAATCATTAAATTGTTTAACGTGGAAATAATTTTAAATTGCTTCTTTAAGTTGTGCAAAAAATAAATTTTAGGTATCATAATAAGAATAATTTCTAAATTTTAAAACAAATTCAGTGGAAAATGTTTATCAAAAACTCTTTTATCGTTGCTCCATTTCAGAAAACAATAATCCTTAAAAAGTTCTCTTTTGCTCATAATCATTATTTTAACTTAATTTTTTTAAACTTTTTTTATATATTATGGAAGACTTAGTTTAATCTTCAAAAGGAAAAATAAAGCTAAAAGTAACATTAAATGAGTAAAATAATGTCTAAAGGACGACACAAATACCTTAACAATTTTGTTAAAAGAGAAAGGTCCAGTTCTTTTTCATATGTATGCGTGTTTCTTAATATATAACTACAAAATACAAATTAAAAAAAGAAAAAAAAAGCTTTATTGCCTTTTATTTTGACTTCTTTTTTGGAGTCATTAGAACAACCTTTAAAAATGAATTGTTGAGTTTGAGCAAGCTATCGTGACGTTCTTTCAGAATGAAATTAAAAAGAAACACTGTGACTGAAGAATCTCCTTAAATTCTATTTCTTCCTTTGAAAGACTGGTAGTACTTAAAAGAGAAATATTGTTTGAAGAGAAAAAATGGCATATATCCTTTTCTCTTATTTATTTCTGGTAAAAAAGAATTTCTCACAGAATGGATTTTTATCTTTCTTGTACAAATAAATCTTGAAAAAAAAATTCGATATTTTCTTCCCATTCTTAGCATCTTAATGGTTATTTTTTGTACATTCGAATAAAATGAAACTACAAAAACACTTTTAAAATGTTTCGATCATTATTTGCATCATTCTCAGTAACAAAAACATATGAAGTGGAAATTGTTATTATCAGTAACGATTCTGTAAATCATTCATAATCTCAAAAATATGAAATACACGTTTTCGCTATAAATTTACAAAAACCCCACCACATTATTAATCAAAATAAATAAATAAGAAAGAAATTTACTTAAGATTATTAAATAACACCTTAAAAATATTTAAAACCATGTTTTTCCATTGCAGAATAACATTGAATAATATGTTATATAAATACCACAGATAAATGACCACAGAGAAATTTAATAATAATTTGCGTTAGCAAATTATTATTTAACTTTAAACTAAATTTTCTCTTGTCGATAAATGCAGATTCAGATAAATGAAATTATCAAAATAATATCGATTAGTTAGAAAAAATGTTTAAGAAATGATAGAATAGGATTTAAGAAATTCTGAAAAACTTAAATTACCTTTTTTTGAAAAAAAAAATGCCCGTTATCCTTCTGAAAAAAGCTTAGGCCACATTTATTTCTACCTTTTCCATTGAATTCAAATAATTCACTTCAAACCAAAAATGTAGGAAAGGAACATTTAAACTTATATAACTGTATATTGTTTTCAAATTTCTTATAAGTAAAATATGGTTTGTACGAATTATTTTAAAGTATAGTGATTTTCAAAAATAATCTAGTTATTTAAAAAAAGACTTTATTATTTAATATTTGTGAAAGTTTAATATCTGTAAAGCTGATTTTCATTATGATTTCCCATTTAATTTACCTATAATAAAATGTCTAATATTTTACTCTTTATAATATTTAGTAAAATTTATTTTTGTATTTCTTTAAATATTTGTAATAAAATTACAAATAAAATATATGCTATATTTAATAAAATAAATATATTATTTCCCCTTAATTTTTACTTATTTTATTAGAAAAAAATTATTGAAATTTGCATATTATAAATTTTATTGATTTTTTTAGACTGAATTATAAATCGAATTTTAGTAACTCCTCAGTTTATTTACTTAATAACTATAGAATAAAATTAAAATGACGTTAATGTAAATGCATAATGAACAAAGCCATATTTTGAAATTCTTAAGAAATTTATTTTTTATTTAGTCTCACCTCATTCATCGATAATATTTTTTGTCATGCATTTAGGATGGATCTCACTTTTTATACCAATAGAATTTAATTTAACATTCAGAGATTTCGATCGAATTCGCCCAGATTCTTTGAGAAATATAGAGAAATTCCAGACATTCTGAAAATATAAAGGTAGAGAAAATTTATTTGATTTAGAATTTTATCACAATAGCTTAAAATTTATTAGAAAAAAAACATTATTCTGAAAAATAATCAATTTTGATATTATTTACACTTTAACGTCTTTTTTTTTCAAAAAAAAAAGAGCTCTAAACTAAGATTTATAATAAAAAAAAAATTAACATACTGAAATATTTATGATTTTCTTTACGTAAGTTTAGAATCTTAATAATATTTAGGCAAGAGGGAATAATTTAAACCATAGGACTTTCTTTAAGTGATTCAATTTAAAAATCTCTATTTTCGAGTATAATGGAAAAAGGCATCCAATATATAAGAAGTAGAAATAATAAGGTTGGTAAACTTATAAAAAATTCTTAGTAATCTAATGTTCACAGACACATTATATATTCTCAAGAATTACTACTTATAAATTATAAATATTGAGGAAATTTCAATGGCTATAATATTACCAATATTAAATTGTGTGTTCCTCTTAAGACTTCAGTAATTTCTTCATTTAAATTTGCTGTACAGTGTTGTATCATAATGCACAGATATTATAATTGGAAGTGAATTGATCTTGGAAATGAAAGTATTATTAAGAAGTAGTGGTCGATTTTGTTCCATGTATTCTGGGAAACAAAAGAATTATAATGTGTATGCATCAATTCAGCTGAAATTTTAAAACTGTATAGTGTAGTACATGATTGTGTTACTTGAATTTGCCCTTCGAATAAAAATACTAAGAAATTTGACGCATTTAAACAGTACGTCTAGACGTTAAAAACTTTTATTGAGAAGATGTTTAACCTCTAAAAATTAAAGAACATATTTCTATACATGAACTGCGCTAAAGTCAGCACTCTCTCTCTCTCTCTCTCTGTATATATATATATATATACGGTCGGCAAGTTAATGGAATCACTAAATGTAGAAGAAAAGTGAGGTAATTGTTGTTTAAGCTTTGTTTACTTGTTAATGAATACTATGAACAGTACAATTTACTTTTTAAACGTTTGTATTTTGGAGAAAAAAACAAGTTATAGGTAATTTTTCTATTAAAAAAATAATGATCCTTGAGATGCTTTTTTAAAAAGAAATGATCTATGCTTGTGCTTCATTAACGCTAATTACTATTTCAGAAAGAGTAACATTAGATGAAATAAGAAAGAGCAAAATGTTTTTGACAGAGTATGTTTTTTTTTCATTTGTCATTAGCATTTATGTTCGCATATAAATGACATGCTTAAGGTTCGGTGATTTAATTGTAAATAATTGTTTGATAAATGTTGATTATCTCTTTCTAAGTCCAACTAATATACATGTAAAAAGGAATACTTCATGATTAGTAAAATAATACTGCTTTTTTACTATTTGTCAAAGTATTACTGCGAGTTTCTAAGAGCATTATTTCAGAAGTCAGAAGCCAATTTCTATATAAATTGAAACAATTTTTAATTTAAAAAAAATATACATCAAATAGTAGCTAAGAAAAATTGGATGCTAAAATATAAATGTTAAATATCTCAAACAGTAAGTGGAAATATTATTTTTACTGTGAGTTATAAAAAAATTGCATCTAATAATTGGTGAACCAAACTCAAACACCCACCCACCTATTCAACGTAAAATATGAATACATGCAGCTTAAATTACTAATTTTTATGAAGCACAAAGTTGACATAAGTTAAATGAACTTAATTTATGTTCAAAGCACAAAAATTTGATTCTCTTTGTAGTTTTTTTAATATTTCTCTCTCTCAGAGTAGATACATTTTTTAAGTTGGTGATGAATGAATATCTGATACTTTTTGTTTTATTAACAAATTATATATTTGCATTAAATTTCGAAATTAAAATGAAGAATTCACAAATTTACTTTTTTAAAGAGCTCAATAGTTCATCCATTTTTAGTTAAATGATAGAAACATAAAACTGTTTGAACATCACTCAGTTTAAAGTAAAATACTCCTATTAAAAAAATGTATGCGTCGAGTGATTGTTTAAATGATATTATACACATTAAAGAAACAATTTACTTTAAAGGTACAAAAAAGACTTCTAATGAGATAAACTTTATAAATCTGGAAATTCTAGCCCGGTTTCTTATCAAGAATACAAAATGGAGAGATTATCTAAACAAAGAGAATATTCTGACGTGCATTGCCAATAAACTTCTATAAATCAATGCAGCCACTTTTATTCTTATTTCTTTTTCTTTCATTATTTTTCACTTGCATCCTGTTTCTCATTTTCACTTCCTGCTGCTTTGATATGCATTTTCATGTGAATTACTTACGATGAGATTCATACTTATAAAAACTAATGAAAGCTTCTGGATTCAGGTAAAATATGCAAATGAGGATATTTTATTCTGGTTCACACAAGCCTTATATTCCAATTAAGCCACTTCTCCTTTCAGATTATTTTATACGTAGGGATTGAATTAATTATTTGTGATTTTTTTTATTTCACCAGAGGATGAGTGCAATCTTAAGTAGACATATTTTCTCAGAAGGAACAAATAGGCCTCCGTTTACCAGTTTTGATTCTGGAAAATTATATCTAATTTAATATTATTAATAAGTCTTAAGAGTTGTTTCTGTTTAAACATTGATAAGAATTGATGTTATTTTCTAACTAATTAAAACAAAATTTTCAAATAATCTTTTAAAACTTTAAATTATAACCTAAATTGTTTTGAAATCCCTGTAATATTTAAATTCATACTTATGTATCCATTTTTGTTGCAATAGAATAACTACAGCTCAAAATATACACTGTTCGGCAAAAAACAAATGATAGACTTTGAAACAAATGTCTATTTTCATTAACATTAAATATACGCAAAGATAATGAAATTATTAAATCTTTCTAGGTCAATGAACTCGTTAATCCCTTAATAGTTATCTATCAAATACTAGAGTAAGTACTTATATTTTAATCAGAGTAGTCTTTTTAATGGCTATAAATACATTCAGGAATAAATTGTACAGACCACAAACAAAACATTTTTCAGATTTCAATATTTTGCATTTTTATATTCTAGGATACTTACATATGTTATGGAGTTTTAATTAGCAAAAGTTACTGACGCTTAATTCGGAAAAGAATAGTTCTAAATTTTTCAAAAAGGGATTCACAGGAAAGTGAACATTAGGAACTGACAAACTGGAAATTAAAACCAAGGGTGACATGTTATAAAAATATTTAAAGAAAATCGAAAGAAGCCATCGCTCTATTGCTGATATGCTTACAAGTTTAAGAGAGATGACCCTCTAATAGGAGAAATTGGTCCCCCACATTATTATACCAAAATTAATATTAAGTTCCTGAGCAAAAAAAAAGTTATTTTCATACTTTGAGTCTAAATCATATACACATGGATGGGATCATCATCCATGATCAAAGAATTTTTGTCAATTATTTTTGCTGCAGAGCTATTCATTGTATTCATCATTATTTTTGAAATAAGAATATCATCGGAATTAAATAAAACATTTGTATATTATAATCCATAATTAAATCTGCATTGAAATAAATAACAAATATTTCATCTTAAAATTTTTTACATCAGTTTAAAAATCAATGTGTTTACTCTCATAGATAGGAAAAAAAAAAGATTAGTTAAATTTACAATTGTATTATGACGATATAGTAATCTTTAATGAATGAATAGTAAGGATACCAGAAGTAACTGTAATAAGTGCATCCATTTCGAATAGTCTATTTATTCCTTTTTATGAGACAGTGGCCTTTTTACATATAATTTTAGAAAAATCCCTAGCTAAGTGTCGCTCTTCTTCGCCGAATCGAAAGAGAGAAAATTTTACCTATCTCTAGTTTTATAAGCCAAGATCACTTCAGATCATGCGGTAATTTACGTGCTATTTAATTAAGGGATTTTGAGGGATTTCTATTTGAGACACACTATCAAGTAAGGAGTATGCCCTCCAGCACTGCGATTGGGGGAAATGTTGATTCAGAGGACCTTATGAGCGCATAAATTAAAGAATAATTTGAAATTATATAAGAAGATATGGATGCGCATTTTACTTTTGAGTTATAGAATAAGAAAAATTAGAAAGTTAAACATTGTACAATGCAAATAAGATCATTATCACACAATCATCATCACAACACACATAGTTATATATATATATATATATATATATACTATAAGCATATACAATATATATATTTACATACAAATATGTATATAACATATATATATATATATATATAATATATATATATATGGATATATATATATATATATATATATATATATATATATATATAAATATGTATATATATATATATAAATAAGTATATAAATATATATATATTTATATATAAATATGTAATATATATATATGTGTGTGTCTGTGTATATATATATATATATATGTCAATAAGTAAAATAAGTCGAATAGACAAAAATACTTTAAATTAAAATAAAAAAGTATAACTATTCTATATTGTACATACCGTAATACAACCAGTTTAAGAATTATGTATTTTCATAATGGTTATTTCAAACTGATAATTTTGTAAGAAAAGGTATTAAAAACAAATATATTATTATCATTATTATTACTATCGAGTCTATTTTTTAAATTTTTTTTAATGCGGTTTGTGCTATTTTTCTTTAAAGTTATCCGCTCATTAATTAAGTATACTTTAACAATGCTTATACCACATCGAATCCCAATTTATTAGTCAAACATCATCATAAAGTCAGGCTATTTTCATAAGACAAATCCTTTGTGCCTTTATTTAATTAAAATTATATTTTTTTTGTATAAAGCGTCGATTTGAAGAACTTTTTATGGAACACCTTACAAAATTTGGTTTAATGATTAAACTACTTATCATCAGTAACCTTATCACACTCAGTAACTGAAAGAAACTTAAAATACATTTGATTCTCACATTTCAGAGATAACTGTTCTTACCTCACAAACCATTATAACATTTCAAAATGCGCACGAAATTACCTTCTTTAACAAAAAGTTACTCTTTATTTTATACATATATATGTGCATACATATACATACATATGTTGTGTGTGATATATATTATATATATGACATATATTATATATACTATTTTGACTCCATTACTTTATATTGCTGGATACATTATTATGATGTATAGTTGTATATGTACAAAATATGCATATATACATACATACATATATATACATATGTGTGTGTGTATACATATATACAGGTATATATACATGAACATATATATATATATACATACAAGTTACATATTATTATACATCATCATCATCAATAATACATATATACATATATATATATTAATATTATTGAGTTATTATTATTATTACATATATTAATATATATATATATATATATATATATATATATATATATATATATATATATATATATATATATATATATATATTATAGAAATAATTCGGGACGATATGCTTAATAACGATGGAATCGATTGTGTCTACTAAAGCCCTTTGAAAAATAAAAGAAACTCTTTGAATGGTTTGATGGTTGTTAGAAGTATTGAAAGAAAGACTGAGGGGTATATGAGAACTCTTTATTTGGCTTGGTTAACACAGAATATATATTTTCTGATCCCAATTTTTTATAAATACAATTCTATTAATATATGTTTTTTATTATCACGAAAACTTAGTACGGCCTGTGAAATCGGATGTGATATTAGAAATTCAGCCTAAATTACATAATAACAATTGCAACAAAAAAATGTTTTTTTAAGTAATAATGTTATAAGTTTATTTTTCAAATAAAAATTGTAATTTGTTATAGCATTATAGGCATTGGATCTTCAAGATGATTTGAATACCTGATGAAACAGCTTATATTTAGAGTATGACTAAATTTATAAATATTTGTAAAAATATTTATAAATTTATGATTGTAAAAATCAAATGTTATTATTATATTTGTACAGTAATAATGTACAAATTTTTACAAATATAATTATTAAATTTGTAAAAATCAAATTTTAAGTTTCCTTGGGAAATTCATACATTTTCTTTTGTTGTAAGGATATCCGAAAGAAATCTAAGCGTCTTCTATTACCTTTAAAGGAATGCTAATAACTGATATTAACAAAATATACTAGCCATGAATTTAAAAGAATGCATAATGAAGGTAGATATTTATAAGAAAAATTATATTTGTAAAGTATATTTCTTAAGGATTATGTGTCAGTGTTTTATGAAGACAAATTGGACGTAATTGTAAAATGTAACTTAGGTTTAAAGCCTTTTGGCTTATAAACCACTCTGCTAACTTTTTTATGTATATTACATAAAGTTTACAAAGTATTATTATATTCATTTTTCTCAGTATATCACAATAATCATAAATCCTTCTTATTTAAATTATACTATCAAGTTATCACATAATATTACAAAAGAATCAGTTAATTAAGAAAACATATGTATTTTTTGTATAGAATTAAATATTAATCAAACTTTACCTCCCTTTATCTTAGGAGCGAGAATATTTTCTTTCAATCTGAATCAAGAAGCTTTGAATACAACATTCAACGTAGTGGATTATCTCAAGTAAAACAGGCTTAGCAGTGATGTATAAGCTTAAATAAACTTTAGAAATCTAACTATGTAGGCAAAATTAATTGCTTGTGAGAAACACTAACGAAATCTGTTCATCAATTAAGCTGTTTATCGCGCACTTTATATAAGAATTTAAAATTCGTGGGTAAAGTAACAATTATATATAATTCATACTTTGGGAACCATAGTACTTCCAGAGCTGTATTGAATGTTTATTGTCTTTTTAATGTGCTATGAATAATTAAAGAAGCATGTATCGCTTCACATAGTTTATATGCTTGTATATAAATGAAACTTCATTATTCTTTATATTTCTTTTGTTCCGTTCTTCATTCATCCTTAATTTGTGTTCGAAAAACGAAATCTATACAATCCGTAAAGTTTGCATAAGTTGGCATTTTATAAGCAAAACAAGCACATTTGTATTATTAAAGTAAAAAAAAATGAATGGAAATTTGCATTTCTTATATTTTTAATTACAAACGAAGTTACACAGCTTTCTTTTGCAATTCTTTGCGCTTTTTATAGTCATTAATATCAACGACCGAGAAGCAACTTGTCATAAACATTCTGCAAGACACTTTCCGTCCACTTAACAACTTCTTTTGAGAACTCATTTCGACTCTAAAGATGCATTGTCAAGTTAAAAAAAAAAGAATGTTTAGAGGAGAGTATTTTTTTTTTTAATTCCTCAGAGATCCTCAAAAGGATAACTGTTATTCAACTCTTGTTTTCATAAATAAATTTCTCTTTGAAATGTCTGCAGCAATTTTTGAATACATATGTTTCCCGCATTTCAGCAATTTTAATATAATATCATTAGCGAAACTAAACTATCATATCACACACAATTACCCACAAATATTTTCCCATGTAAAATTAAAAATAGCTTTTAAAGATTTTAAATTTATAAATTTATTTTGAAAAGAAACAATCGATATCTTTAAGGACCTCAAATTATGTAAGCAACTTATTAATTATTTGGGGTCAGTCAGTAATGATTTACCAACTTCGCATATTTTGGAGTAATATTAATTTAAAAATAGTTTGAAACTTGAGATTTAATTGACATTTGTTAGCACATTATACATAGTGGGGTGAAAAAAATTAAGAAAATGATATATACAAATATATACGATATTTCTTATTCTAAAAAATTAAACAAAATAACTAGTTCATGAAACGTATTTTCTTATTTTTTGTATATATGTAACTATGCATTACTTTACGTAGCTAATCCATTTACTATTAAGTAAAATAAACACAAAAATTATTCATTTTTATTCGTATAAATACTCAGAAACTTTGCATTTCAAACTTCAGAACAAAAAATTCAATTATTTTTATGGATTTTAACATTTGTCTTGACAAAATGTCATAAAATATATTAATGTTGAATTATAAGTCCAAAAATACGAATAAATTTCTATGATGCAAAATTCTAAGTCATTGAAAGATTTATATGTGTTGCAGGATTTTAAATAAAAATGATTATTGTAATGCTGTTTAAAATTTAACATAAATGTTTATATTCCCTTTTTTTTTTCCCTAAAGTCTGCCTGTACTCTACCCTGGCTTTATTTGTTTTAAATTTCGTTAGACAAAGCTTTCTATTACATAGTTTAAAACATGATATATTGCAAATGAAACAATAATATTGCTTGTAGTTTAAGTAAAATTAAGGTATTTCAGAACTTCCATTAATATTCTATCTTAGTAAAATCTTTAGATATTTAAAAAAGTTAAATTGTTTTAAATTCTTTCCATTAGAAAATCAAAATTTTTAATTTATTATTTTTAAACTAGACTAAAAGGTTATTATCTTATTTCTCTGGCAATGAATAAGAAATCTAATTCATTCTTTTGCATTAAATTTTTAAAATTAAAAGAAATCTATTAATAACATAATGCTTTTCAATGTTAATTATTATTTTCCAGATGTAACTATTAACCGTGTCATTATTTGTTCTGAAAGCTCTGTTTGAATTAACATATATGTTCAACACTTTGTTAAAGTTGTATCAAAATATAAAAAAAAAATAATCATTATTATTGCTAGTGAAATATTAACCAAAATTATTCGCCACAGGGAATATGTAACTCTTTATATAGTATAAATGTTAAAAGGAGAACTACGTTACGAGGTGTGGCAATTAAATAACGAGACTGACACTGCTACTGAATAAGTACACATTAGAGTTATTTTTTTGTTTTGACGGAAAAATGATAAATGTAACAATACAGCAACGAATTGTTGTGTAATTTCACATGAAACTTGAAAAAGTCGCTACTGAAAATGATAATTTATTGAAAGAAGTGTATTACAAGGAATATTTATCTCTTTCACTTGTTTTTTTTTTTTTGATTGTCTTAAATATTTTCAAGAGAAAACCGAGAAGACATTGAAGATGATTCACTCCGGGGTCGCCCTTCCACGTCAAAAAGGCATGACAATATCGGAAAAGTCAATAATATGGTTGGTTAAGTATTGATGCAATTGCTGAGACTATAGAAATTGACAAAGAATTAGTATGGAAAATTTTACATAATAATTTTAGTATGCAAAAAGTGTGTGCAAAATGATGATTAAAATTTTCACGTTTGAACTACAAGAAAGCTTGCAAAAATGTTTATGCAGACACTTTGAAATGCCGTTGAAAATCACCCAAACTTATTGGAAAGGATAATAACGTGTGGCGAATCATGTTTTTTTTCTTCTTATAATTCTGAAATGAAGTGTCAATCTATGCACTGAAAGAGACCACCTTCTCCGAGAGCCAAAAATGTCGTGTGAGCATATCAGAATTCAAAAGAATAATTTTTTTCGAAAGTCGTGGGATTGTTTACCTTCACTAGGTTCCTGAAGGTCAAACTATTAATTAACATTACTATTTTCACATTCTTGCAGAATTCCGTGAGAAAATGAGGAAAAAATTACCCAAACTGTAAAAGAACTTGCCATGGGTTCTTCCCAAAATATTGCGCCGGCTTATTCCACATTGTCTGTCAAGAAGTTTCTAGCCAAATACAGAATTTCAGTGTTTACCATCCACTTTATCAAGAAAATCTTGTAATGTAAGAGGTGTATATTGAAAATCTTGTAATTATGTATGAGGTGCATATTGAAGGTGATAAGTAAATATGTATGGCATCAAAATAAAATGTTTTACAGTATCAGTTTTGTTATTTAATAGCCCCACCATGTATTTCAGAACTTAATAACTCACAAGAATAAAGGAAACGTAAATGAAAAATTAAAGGATATGAAATTGCTAAGAGGAGACTTTTTGATTTATACTGAATTCCTCAGGCGTATTTTTGTTTTAAATGCAGTGATAAGTTACTAACATTGTTAAAAATAAGAATAAATTGATAATATGAATGAAATTGCTAAAATTTTATTGTATATTACAAGAAAAATAATCTTTATAAAATGAAGAAGATTTTAAGAAACAGAAAATGTTTTTTCATGATGTATACTAAGACATATAAAAAAAGAATATTAATGACGATTAGAATGTTATCTGTAATTGGTATTAAAAATGAACATTTTAATATTGTATGAAGAAAAAAGTAGAAATTAATATTCTAAAACAGATAAATATTAATACTTGACTTATACAAGGAGAACCAACTCTCCGATTTAAAGTACCCGGGAATCAATACTTAAGTATTTACAACACTCCTTTGCTCTACACTCCTTTGTAAATATTTGCACTTAAAATGCAGTAATAATTTTATAGCTTTTATGGACGTATTTGTAAAATTTTAGTTTACTGCATTTGAATACAATAACAAATTCGAAAAGCCACAAAAGGGTTAGAAATTTAATGGAGCATAAATAAAAATTAACCTTCCTGAACTAAAATTTGTATTATTTTTCACATCAATTTATATATTTGTTTCCAGCTCATTTCTAATGTATCTTTGCGTTACTAGTTTAGTTCTAAATCACCGATTAACATCCTTAAAATTGTGTAAAAAATTATTCTTCTGTATATTCCGTGTACCGCGTATTAAACAAAGAAGCACACTTTTAGTTTTTATTTTAATTTTGTTTAGTAAGCAAATTTAAAAGGGGAATAAATCCCTAAATAGTTATCGTTGGAAAAATAATGAGTTATTTAATGGCTTTTTTGTTTTGATTCAGGAGAAAGGCATTGGATTTTAAATTGATTTTCTTCCTTCTAGTTTCAAATTCAGCAAAAACTCCAGGGAATGAAAACTTCCAAATGAAGAAGGATTCTGATTAAACAGAAGTCGAACAAAATTTCGTGGTTTTCAAACAACTTCACGGATATTTTTTTTTTTTACCTTATTCACTTTTTATCTTTATTTTCTAAAAGAAAATGAAACATACATTTTTTAATGTCTTAGGAACTGCACAGTAACGATGCTCCAGTGGCTTCTTTATCAAAAGAAAAAACTACATTACAAATATTACGGAAACATATTTCAACATTTTGTTAAAATTTATACTGATTATGAAAACTCAAATAAATATTTAAAATAGCTCATTTTTTTATTTGCATTGAGTGTAAAAATTAAAATAAATATATGAAAGAATGCATTTCATTACTTATTCTGATATTAATTTATTTAAAGTTTTAAATATAAAATCTAAGGTATCTGATTATTGTTTTTGACATTTAAAATATTGTCATTGTACTAACAATAACTTTCAGGTCAATTTATATAACAAAAGTTATTTTTATCCAAAATTATATAAAGAAATTCGCAAAATTGCTTACAACCTAATACTTATATTTACAATTAACTATAATACTTAAACTCATTCAAGTATAGAAATGATGTACTGCAGAGTTGCAATGATATACCACACTAAAAGTATGAAAGAATCTTTCAAGAAGTTTCCACAAGAGTGTAATTATTTCATTAACAATTATCGAAAATTAAAATTAAATAATTGTTTTAATTTATTGTAGTTCTCTTAAACATAAGGAAGAATATTTCCTATTATGCAAATTATATTATTTTTTTCTTAATGCACTGTTAAATTAAAAAGGATTCTGAGAATTCTTTTAAATTAGGAAACGAAGCAACTATTATGTTACATGAAATAACAGAAATTAGGCAGTTATGTACTTAATATAAGAAACCAAATCATGACAAATAAAAATTCAATATCATTTTTTTAAAATTCCATTTAAATTAACATTTTTAGCAAAACTTTTATTGAGTAAAACTAAATATGAACATAAATGACTTAGTTCCATAAATAATCACCAGTATTTCTTAATATTGTTCATACATTTGCAAAGGACAAATATAAGTCCATTAATATATGAATGTTTATGTTTAATTAAAACTCTATAAACTTTTGTTCTGTAAAAGAATATTTTAGTTGTATAATAATATATAAATCATTGATAGTACTAATTTACTGACATAAAATATAACTAATTTTTAATACAAATTATGAGTATTTTGACAATTAAGTACATAACTGAGTAATCTGTTTACAAAAAAAAAATGTTTGTCTGAATATAATTTCATCAGAAATTCTTTATTTTTGTTTCAATTTGGTATTTTGCCTTCTATCATAATACAAAGAACTACTTTTAAATGTATATATAATATCAAATATTAGGAATTTGTAACAGTTTGTGGTTCAATGTTGTATCACATTTTAATTTTTTTTTTCAATAGAAGTTAATGCACCGTTAATTTCAATACTATCAATGAAATACAATTTTTCAAATTATTCCGCAATTTAAATATTAATTTCAATCAAAATTTAGTTACTTATTGAGCACTAGTTGATGGACAAAAAAAATTATAGTTTTTTGCTTATTTTTATGCATGAACAAAAGTAACATGAACTTGAGGGCTCCAGAAGTTATAAAATTTGGGTCTTCAGAAACACCAGATGCAAAATTAATATCTTTTTTTCAAGTCATTACTTCAGAACTTAACTTGAGTATCTAAAACACGGTTATTTTGTTTTTATCAAACATCTTCGGAAAATTACAAAAAACAATAATCATCAAAATTAATGTTCAATTTTTATTCCTAGCTCAAATGGAGACAGTAAAGGAACAGTAATCAATTTTTTTTTTCTTTTTCATCGGAAAGTAAAGAATCTGTGGAGCACATATATATCCTTTATTACTTCAGAAAGAATTGCATAATACAAGAAAAAGGGTATTATCAATAATACAATTCTTATCCAAAAAATTATTTTTTGCTTCCTCTAATTATTGATTTCGTAGCTGTTTATCAATAATTAATTTCATTTCACAAACATTATCATCTAATAAAGGCCTGAATATTTCATGCAAAATATTTTCGCAGTAATTCATGTAAAATATTTTAGCACATTTAATCTTTTTTGAAACCTTAGATAAAAATTTGTTTTGCCTATTTGGTGTGATTTATTTTATTACCGTATATAATTATATAAATGGATATTATATAAAATATATGAATTCTGCTATATATATATATATATATATATATATATATGTGTGTGTGTGTGTGTGTGTGTGTGTGTGTATTTCGGTTGAGGAAATCATATATTATATAAGACAAATAAATAAATCACACTAAAAATAAATAAAATAATTTTTTATCTAAGGTTTCAAAAAAATTACATGTATGCTATGGAAGTTATTAGGCAGCCAAAAAACAAGTGCTCGATTTATGAACAAAAAGATGAAGAACTGCTTTAATATAAACTATAAATTGTAGCTTTATTTTAATTCATATTTAGCAAACCACAGATTGAAAATAGCACTATTTTTCTTACATTATAAAATGAAAAGTTGAAAACAATGTACTAGGGCAAAAAGGATTTACTTTTAGGAATTTTTACCGTTAAGTAAGCTTTAATTTACAACAGCTTTAATTTAATTTACAAACTGTAGAAGTATTTATAATATCATGTTATAGATGTCACAAATTCAAATAGTTAGAAGAATCTTTTTTGCATTGAGTTTGAATTTTGAGAATCTCTCACTTAATCTTATCTTCGAACAATCTAGTAATAAATAAATTAAAGAAAGATATCTGATTAAATTGGAGAAGATTTGTATGCTTACGATTACATTTTCTAATAAGCTAATCATGAAGTGTATGAATATTTATTCTTTTATATGCTGCGGAGGAAACTAATTTATTTCTATCATCGAACTAATTTAGAGAAATTACAATTTCTGCTGACTTCCAACTTTAATGTATTTAGAAGAAAATAAGACATCTTCTGAAGACAAAAGTAAGTAAAAATAATTCAATGATTGAACAAGTATTATCTTTTTGAATGTGTTTGAGTAAATTTCGTCTAATATTTAACTGAATTTGAGAATAACAAAATGTAAGGAAAAAGAAAGCAAAATTAGAATTTTGAAGCTGTATTTGAAGTTACAGTAACCTAAAAACGAAATAGTACAAGAAATGAAGAAAATAACAATTATTGACGTTAGATGTATTTTTAACATTTTACTTCCAGTATTGAAAATCAACTCTTATGACTTTTAATATTAAAAATCATAACGTAATGCAAAAGTATATTACGAAAACTGATAAGTTCTTAACAAATTATTTTACCTATATTACAGGATCTAACTAAGTGATCATAAATGAAAATGTAAAAAATGTATCAATAACATTATACAATTATCATTTCTAAATTAAATTTGTATTTGTACATAGTTTTGAGTAACTGTTAAGAGAGAGAGAGAGAGGGTTTATTTCATTTATTATTGTGTATCTGTTTAAATGAGAACTTGTTCAATTAAGAAACATAGTTTTGTGTTCAATATTTTTTACATTTTCCTAGCAATGACTACAAAAATAAGTCATAGTATTTGGTTTTCTTCGATTGCTCTATTTGTACGATAAAAAATTCATATAATATTGATTTTTTTCCCGCTACATTAAGAATTCTTGTATTTACACTCACAAAATATTTTCTTAGCTTTATACATTTTCTTTTTTTTTTTTTTTTTTTTGCTTCAAGAATCATTTATGTATATTTTATCATAGAATTGAATTTATTTAAATCAAATCTTCTCAGAAATAAATCATTTCACTCATAATTTTCGAAACCAATCGTTCCCCAATCCTTTCTGCAAGAATTTATTGACTACAATATCAATCCTGGTGTGCCGCATGAAAGAAAAAGTAAAGAATCGGAAAACATCATTTAGTTTCCGACTTTGTCTCATGCTTAACCTTTCGATTCGAATCATTGATTCGGTATCAGTCTAGAGTTTTACTCTAGTGACCCAGTTTTTTTTCTTTCGAATTCCTGTATTTAGAAAGAAAGCAATGCTAGTATTATTGATCAAAGCGAAAAACTTTTCTTTACTTCTCAAACTTTCAAAGATTTTCCCCTGCACATATATGTACAATTATTTATTTTTTCGGTTTTACCTTTCATAAAATAGACTGAATTTATTCTCTCTTTTCATTTGTGTACTTGTGTTTAGATATTATCACTGCATTGAAAATATCTTTTATAATTCAAATGATCTAAAATTTATTAGTTTTAATTAAAAAATAATTGTGTAACATATATTCAAAAAACGTACTAACAAAATACTGACTATTCAAAAATTATTAGAGGTAATCCGTATCATACATTAAACAATATAACACAATATTATTATTATTACTAAACAAATTATTACTTTTACCAAAATCAGAAAAAAAATCACTAAATCAAATTGAAACTTTTGTTCGGTGATTTTGAAATGAGAAAAACGTTTTACTTTTTCTGGTCATCTCAAACAGATTTAATATCCTTAATAGTTTACGAAATGTCGCGAATAATAATTGTAAACTATATTTCTGAAAAATATCTATGAATTTTTCTAGGCTTCTTAGAAAATGTGTAATAAATTCACATTCGAAATATGTAATAAATTTTGAAGATATCGTATCATATCCTTCAAATGAATTTATACACAACAAAAATGCAAAACAGGAGATCCGGAAAAAAGTTGTTTTTATTTTCCGAAATATATCGTTTCAAAATTTATTTCGTTATACTGAAAACAAAAAAGTGCGGTGATTAAATATCTGATGTATGTTATATGCTCTTTTTTTTTCATTTAAAAACTGATTTTGAAATATTTTCTTTCCCGATAAGTAAAAAAATATGCCCTGAATTTCCAAAAATATCTGAATTTTAGTAAAACTCTGAATTTTAGAAAATATCTGAATGTTAGAAAACCATCTTCTGATGTCCAAATTAAATTTTTTGAACATTTCTTAGTTACAATTAAATATCCAAGTTATTTGGAGTTTCTTTCGCTAAAGGATAAAATCCTTTTATGGAACTGAGGACCTTTATTATTCTCTAAAATGATTCAATACATCAATAAAAATAGATAATGCAAGTGGGGGCAAGGTGTGAAAGAATATATATTTGGCAAGGCTTATTTTCCATTCTTCACTGTTCGGTGAATTCAATGAATATACGCTCACACAATATCCTTAACCAGAAAAGTCAGATAATTATATGATTATGATTAGGTTTACTGATCCAAATGTCTGCGGGAACATTAGTCAATAAAAATGTTAAACTAGTTGAAAAGGAAATTTATAAAGGCGATTCATAAATTCATATAAAATTTTTATGGGAAATCATTATATCACTCAAATTATTTCTGAAAACATTTTCCTTTCAATATTTTAATAGATTTCTGAGAAATAAGGCTATGATTAAAAGAGATTATATATCATTAGGAAATATTTTGCATAGTACCCAATTCGGACAGTAAAACTATTTTTCAACTCATGAGATATTTCTCTAGAATAAATTGAATTTTTGAGTGCGAATTAATAGTTTTAACAAGATTTAAATGCATAGAAAACATAGAATCGCTGGACATATATAGACATATAAGTTTTTAAATCTTATAAAATAATGTAATTTAAATCGAAAAAAATTGATACGTTTCAAGAGGCAAATATTCTAAAATTCATAAACATCATTAGAAGATAAATATTATATATATATATATAAATATATAATATTATATCCGAGAAATTATTAACAGGTTAGTCACCTTTCATAAAAAAAAAAGACTTGGATTATAGTTTAATAACAAAAAAGAATTTAACATGTGTTTCTAATTTATAAATTCCATAGGAACCTATTAAATACAGAACTATAACCAATGGTAATGATATATTCATAATTAAATCTGGTCAAATATTGGTTGCAGGGTATTTCGATATTTTGGAAAAACTTAAAAATACAGCTATTATTAAAAATATCATAGAATTAATTAACTACATAGTCTATACCCAAATCCAGTCAATTTATAGTTATAACTTTCAGAATCAGTTTAATCAAATTGATATAGAGAATATGATAAGGGTACTTCTGATTCTCTATGATAAATATAACTTAGAGAATTTGATACAACTGATCAAATTTAGAATCCTTATATCATTATTATAATAATATATTATTTTCAATATAACTGTACAAACAAACAAACGGCTTGCCTCAAGGAGGATCACCTAGCCACATTTTGGAAAATCTATATTAGTATTTTTATGAATCAAACCACGTGAACAACTGCCTACGTTTCATACAGTTGCAGAGATGACCTAATAATTTTAGTAAATGTAGAGATTATAAGCCGAACATTGATTTTTAATCAAACTATTTGGTTTTATTACAGATAAATTCAGATAAAAGTAAGACTAAATACTTAGATTCCAAACTAAAGATAATGAATTACACCGTTTATAGTAATTTTTGTAATAAAAAGATGTATTTAAATTTAAGTGAATTAAAATGCCTTATTGGGAGAGCAATATCCATATACAGGAACATCTTTTTATATCGTATTAAATCATTAATTACTCAAGATAACTACAAATTCAATAATATTGAGATATTTGTAGGAGATTGTACAGAGTGTGATTATTTATTAGAATTTTTGAGGAAATATATTCTATGTAATTTGTATGATGTTCTATATTGCTATGAGGAACTATTACGAGACTCTGATGGATATTGAAACATGATTTCTGAAAGTCAGATTTGACTCCTAAAAATGTTTATATATAGTATGATAATTTTCTCACTAAGAGTTTTATTTTATAAATTGGTTTAAATGAATTTTTGATTCTCATATCTTAAGGAGGGAGAGTTTATTCTGAAATCTTTCAGATATGTGATATTTTTTTAAATTGTAGTCTTAAACATAATGACTATTAATTTTCAGGACTTTATTTTAATTTTAAAGATCTTTCAATTAAAAAACGAACCCGCTACACAATATTAGGATTACAAATACAACTAGTTAGTCGTCTGAATTTTCACACAGTATACACTTATGAACACATATTTTATTCAATGCATTTGAAATATTTTTAAACAACTAAAATTCAGGTTTCTGGAATTTGATATTATTTTTATTCGTGATTCTATTGATTTTGAGACGTTTATTAAATATTCCTAGCATTTTTCAGTCATCCAGTTTTTGCCCAAAAAGATACAATGGGGGAGGAACATGTTTAACACTATAATTCAATCCCCAGTTTAAAAAGCATTTTTGTTTGGTTGAGTATTCAATTTATTTTCATTTTGTTTCAAATTTTATTTCATTTTTTATTGATTTATTTTGATTAATTCTATAAATGTTTTCTTTTCGTACTGATTTTTGGACTTTATTTGTTCTCTTATTCTTTATGTGTTTTGATAATAATTTAATTCTTTATTTTATTCATGCATATATATGTGTGTGTGTGTAAGCACGCTACTTTCTTTAAAAATGGATTCCTTTTATAGATAATGTATTGATAATTATTGAATTAATATATTATTGCTTTTATCATATTAGAATTTGTTGATTTTTGTTGATAGAGAAATACATAACAATCTTTTTTCACTTTTGTAAAAAAATTAAAAATACCCTTTCCAGATTTTACATTTTTATATATATTTTTAAAATTCGAATTTCAAAAAAATTATAATTTGATTAAAAGAGTTATAATTTTTTTTAAAAACACATATTAATAAAACTTGGAAAATGTTACGTGTGATAATTTTAATGAATATAGGAAGGAGTGAGAAAAGGGTTCAAGTCATTGGTCTGATTTTTAGGATAGGTATAAATCCATAGATATAAATTATGTGATAAAAGTTCTACATATAAATAAATATAATTTAAATGGAGTGATATATATGGAATAATTTATATTTATAATATTTTTATTAAATTGGACTTGTTTGAAATATGTTTCAAAATATTGCCATTTACATTATTTTTATATAAATCATTTTGAGACTTATTTTGAAAAATATCCGATATATATGAAGGAAATTCATAGTATAACGCCGCTAACAAAGAATTTATTTTTTTTTATCACATAGGAATTCTGAATGCTGAATAAACCATAAATATGGATTGGTTCCCCAAAATGGTGATGCTCAAGAGAAAATTCAAGTTAAATGAGACTCAAAACTCAAGACTAAAGTTAAATGAGACTCACTTACAATATTCACGCATTTCTTTTATATCTCTTCAAATAGTAAACACATCAACTGGAATTCTAAAAGAGTTTTTAAAACATGAGATATCTAGAACTAAAACATTGCCATCTTCTAAAAACCAAAACAATTAAACAAAGGTTTTGCAATACAAATTAAGTTGTTAAATTAAATGTTAGAATTAAAGCAAGAGATAAAATATTAAAATACATATTAACATCACTTTTATACATAAAAAAAAATGATATTTGAAAGAAGTGAATGAATATATTTTACGCTAAATATAGAATTATTGCAGTCATATATGATAATAAAATAAATTATCACGTTTTAATCCATTATCAACACTAATTGCTGCCCCCAAAATAGCCTTTTTAAGAAAAACAGTTATAACATTTGCATTTAACAGGTAATAGTACCATATTCAATATATATATTGCATAAAATAAAATTCGTTTACAGATTCTAAAAGATTTGTCTTCCCTTTATATTTGAATTTTTGAAGAAATTTATTGGTAGAATACTTAGATAAAAATAGGAAAAGTTTGGTGTATCACTTAAGCGGTTTTAATCCCTAGAATCATGTGAAAGAAAAAATAATCAATGATTTACAGAAAAATAATTAATTATTTTATTACTGAATAAAGTGCAGATATATAGAAAATAAGGTCTGCAATCTTCGTTATTAATGAGAATTTATATTTTTCCTTTAGAATAAATATCAATATTATTATATCTTACCAATGAATCAGCTAATAAAAATTGAATTTAATTTCAATCTAGAAAAAGGTACATTATTTATTTTAATGTTTTTTTTTTCTATTTAAAAATTATCTTCTTATCGTGGTATATGACTTTCTTAACATATTTATGAAAATTATAAATGTATATATATTTTGCAGCTCTAATAAAGAATGTATATAATACTTATACTTCCTCTTATGATTGCTTTGAACTATCTATTACATACAAGGCCATAGATTCTTATATTTCCATGGTTATAATACTAAACAACTATATTTGTTAAGAGAAGACAAATATTTTTCTTCGTTTATTGGATTTGTGATAAAACTTCACATATTTTTAACTACAGGAGTAGATTTCTTTCTAAAAAATAATATATTTCTCTATAAGTGGCTACATACATCATTTTGTTTTCATACAAACACTCCTCTTATTCCAAATTTATAATAATGCTAGTGAAAATATTTCTTCTTTGAAAAATATTTAAAAAGATAATTTTTGCTAATATTCTAAACAACTGATTTTACCTTAGAATAATATGAATGTATCTGTTTACAAATGAAATATATTTATTAAACTTTTATGGGGAAATAAATTCAATATATAACATTTTGATTTAACTTGTATTACCTGTTTTATAATTAGATAAGAAATCTAATTATAAAAAGTGTCGCGGAGTAAATCATAATAGAGAAATAGTAATAGAGAAAGGTTTCTTGTCTTTATAATTATAATGGGTTAGTATATGTGGTAAATATTTAAATTTTTTCTTGAATTAGCAGATACTTGAAAGAGAGCAAAAAAAACCGTGTAAAAAATACAATTCATGTCATGAAAATTTCAGAACATTGATATTTATGAAGTTATTTAATATCTTAAGATATGTTGTTTTTCTCCCATTTTCTGAATCTATGGGATTTGAATTATTACAACTTTTTTTTGAAATAACATGTCAATACAGTACTCTATACTTTTTTTAAAAATAACTTTGTCTAAAATTCCTGAAAATGTGTAAAAAGTAAATGTTTATAAGACATTTGTAACTTCTATGATATTAAATTAAACCCAAAAAAGATCTCACACATCAGCTAAAAGCTATTTTTAATGCTTTAGATGTAATACAATTTTAGAATCATATTCTGAATTATTGATTACAGATTGAGAAACATATGAACTACTGACTAATAATGAGATCCTCTAATTCTTCACTATTAATATTTCTACAGAGCGCTGCGTAAGAAAGTTGACGCATATTAACTTTGGTTCCCCAAGCATTTATTATTCTACACAATGGCGAAATTCCTAGAAATCCCGCAGACTTTCAATAATCCTTCTATTAAACTTTCTTTTGATTATGTAATAACACGTGGATAATCACCCCTTAAATGAATTATCTTTTCTGATATATGGATCCGCGCAAGATATAAATTATCGTTTTTGTTAGGTATATACAAATTTAAACATTGGTTTTTGAAAATATATTTATTATTTTTAATGAATAACAATAAACTTTAAAAAAAGTCATAATCAAGAATTTTGAAAGAAATTGTTATTAGAGAATACCTATTTTTCAATCTTTTAATCTTGTCTAGTGTCTATCATTATAAAAAGGTTTCTCCTTGTCTCCATCGAATACCTACAAACATTATCCTCAACATTATCATTTTAAAAATAAGTGCGGAAAATTCGATTAATAATTTTATCATTTCAGATTGATTGATAGAGTTATATTAATGAAATAATGAATTATATTTTGAAAAAATATGATAAAAATTGGAAGGTTGAAATTTAAGACGAAATTTGTATTTAACTATGTGTAAATAATATGACACATTCAACGCGTTTAAAGGCGGTTCCTCAACGTATTGACAACCCTTTTGTTTCTTATACAATTAAGACGTTGATTTATGTAAAATGTCAGTTTTCATTAAAATAATATTTTTAAGAATAAAAAAGTCCTCAGGCAAATTGATTACTCTCATAGACTCTAAAATTATTAAAGATTCATTTTCTAAAAATAGCACTTCTTATAGAGGTATAATAGTGATTGGGTTCAATAAAATTAAGGATGTAAATATTCAGGATATATGTATAAAATTTAAATTCATGCGTTTTTTGAAATAAAAAGATCTTACGAAGCTGTTAACCTAAAAGGATTTTGTTACGTTGACAAAGTGATTGCCAACGATTTGGCAAATAAAAGTCTCTTACCTTTCATTATAGATTCTAAATCTGGAATATAATTTTATTTTGTTTCAAACAATCGTCAATTTTGTTTACTAAAAATTAAAAGTAGATGATATTCAAAAATGCGATACAATTAAGAAATTTTAGTTTATAAACAATTTAAACTCTTCTTTATTAATATCATATATTTCATGCATAATACAGTGTCATGTAATAGATACATTACATTGTTGTTCTTTAAAAATTATTAATTTTATAATTAAAGTATGAATGTTTAGAAGAAGTTCCCTCCTTAAAATATCTCATGTTATTTTAATTAATATCTCAATATATCTCATACAAATATATATATATATATATATATATATATATATATATATAAATTTTAAAGGAATCTTTGGAATTAAAAATATCTTGAAATGAAAGGCCAATTCATAATTCAATCTTATTAAAAAAATTTAAAACAATTTAAAAATTTAAATATAGCAACTTTTACTATAAATCATTGAAAAATAAGTAAAACATTAATTTAAAAATTAGTCTAATTATGTTCCTTGAACAAAATGTTAGCTTAAGGAGCAAAAATATAGCGCAATTATTACAAAACGGTTTCTCAAAGAAGGCATCAAATTAATGCAAAAGAAATTTATAACAATTAACACTTATTGAGATGTGTGAAACTGTGAACAATAGAGAATTTTCTAACGATTTTTAAAAGCAAAGTAATAACAAAGTACTGCATAATCACAAAGTCAATTATAATTTGTCAATAATATCATATAGTTTTCACCTAGAAAAAAATTTAGTCCATTAATAAACATAGTAGTTCTGATGGTAAACTCATCTAGAAACCTTTCATTAGCATTCCAGAAACTTAAACCATAAAGGACTTTTCCGTTCTTTTCGAAGATCAAAGGGGAAAAAAATAATTTACAACCAAAGAGTTAGTTCAAAATCTCTCGGGTCAGATAGCAAAGGTAATAACCTTCCGAAAAAATATTCATGGATTCCAAAATCTGTCTTATGAATATGTATTTTACTTCCTCAACACACTGTTGTTCTTTTCGAGATCCTTTTACATATTTGTGTCTTTTCCTTCTTTTACTGAAAACTTAAAATATCTTCTTTTTATTTACATGCTAAAAAGGAAAACAAACCCTAAGCAAAAGAGGATGACTGATAAATTTCGAAAAGCACAATTTCTTGAGAACTTCTTCAAAAAAGGATTTTTTTTTTCTGGAAGTATCTTTCTTCGGATTAATTTGTAGTTTCTAAATAATTTATTCCTCAAAGAAAACAGAAACTCGATACAAAACTATTTTATTTTAATAGACTGATGAATTTTTTTCTTTTTTTCTTTCCGGAATGGAACTTAATATTTGAATTTATTGTTATGTATTTGAAATTACACTTTATATGTTTTATTATTTTGCCGATTTAAGAATTTAAGTTTTCTTTTCTTAAGAATGTTAAAAATATATATTTAAGGGTTAGAAATTTATGAATAAAGTCTGTTCATTTAGTAAGTTGTTGAATCTAAGTTAAAAAGCAAGTTTCGTTTCCAATTCTGTATTTGGTATTAAATGTACTTAGACTTTTATTCATCGAAGCAAATTTTGACCGTTCTCTTAATTATAAATGCAGATAGTTTAAGAAATAACGAAAAGGGTAGTTTCATTAAATTATCAAGATAAGAACAAATATTTAAAGAAACAATCATAAAAAAATATTTTGCGTATGTTGCCTCTTATGTTGATTTAACAATTCTTCTCTGACTTTATTTTGCTTCAAATTGGAATCCAACTACGCAGTTATGATTGAAATTCTGGAACGAAAAATTTTGCATTCGCTTATCTCTGTTTTGATTTAGTAAGGAAAAAGCAATTGAAAGTTATTAATTCTTAAGGTATACATATTATTTGATGAATCTGTTTAAATTTATTTCTTTAAATTGCCTCATTAAATTTTGTGTGACTTGTTATGATAATAAGCCTAGTCTTAGAAAACGAAAGCAAAAAATCCACATCCTAATGCATTCAATATATTTTTCAATAAACCATTATAATGTTCGTGCTCTATGTAATTAATTTTTTTTATTTCATTTAAGAAATAAATTCACACTGTAAATCAAAGTTATTTGGTAGAAATAAAGAAGTTAATGAACGCCATCATGTTAGTTAAAATTCTCATATATCCTTTAATAAATAATGTTTTACAAAATTCACAGTTTTTTCGGCCCCTGGAGTTAACATAGAACGACAAAACAGGAATATGTCACTATCTCACGTGAACTTTCATTTAGGATATATTTCTTTTCCTGATTCAAATAATGTTTTCTTAAATTATATCA
Organism: Nephila pilipes; assembly: GCA_019974015.1. Lineage (NCBI taxonomy): Eukaryota > Metazoa > Arthropoda > Arachnida > Araneae > Nephilidae > Nephila > Nephila pilipes. The sequence goes on from BMAW01093998.1 coordinate 399,239, forward strand.
ACTTATATATTTTATAGTTACCAGCCTTTTTCTTTCAAATTTAAAAATAATTAATTTCACAATATTTTCTTTAAATCAGCTTCTAATCGCTAATAAGGATTAGTAATTACATTTCATTCATGACATTTTTATGATTCAAATAAGAATATTTGCTGCTAAACAATTTGCTTTTGCACAAAAATTAAGTCTAAATCTATCATAATGTTTTCTTTTTCTTACTTGGCATTTAAATATGCCACACAGTTTTATTCGTGGCATACTACTGTATCATTTAAATTTATCAAAAATATTTCTGTGAGCCAATATATTTAAGTGTAACAAAAAAAAGTGATTTTGATTTTAATCTTTCAATAACCGATGGTTAAGTATCGATTCAAAACAAAGCACGAAGGGAGCTTTTGTATAAACTTAAGTTGTAGTTTTTACTGATCATGGACTATTCACAACAATTATCTAATGCTTTTCTTATCAGATGTATCTAATTTACGTTAATTGATAGATTTAAAGTTTTAAATCTGATATTAATGCCACACAGTCTTAGAACTAAAAATAGGATACAAATGTAGAGACCGTTCAGATTTCCTAAGACTAAAACAATTTTGTTTAACTTTAAGATTCCCCAAAATTTTAGGTAATGTTTTTACTTATACTTATTAAACTGTTTGTATTCGAAAATGACTTAAAAATTTATACAGATTAATAAACAGCAAAGATTGACTACCAGCATTTGTTATATATTATGCACAATTTCCAAAATCTTTTAAGTCTAGCATATTCTTCACACACACAAAATGTCAAAATGTCTAATTCTTTTCATTTTCCAGATAAATAATTTCGCCCATTTTCATTCCATAAATCTATAATATAGTAAATGATTGTTTATAATGATGGTGAGAATGATGTTGATAATTTAAATCAATGATTTCTCAGACCTTTAATTGGTAATTTAAAATACTTCCGAAAATCGAAAAATGAAAGAAATGACTTAAAAAATTTAGCTTTTTCATTCTTATGGATGCATATTATTTCAAATAATTTAATGCGTTGTAACAATCAAGTTTTTAAGAAGAAAAGTATTAAACCCTCCCTATAATTAACATTATAGGTGGATATTTGTTGTGATGTGTCAATGAGAGCCTTGATTTTATCAAAACCTGTGCTAACTTGTAAATGTTTGTTTTGCTTTAGCTGGAAAGCACATACGAAAACTGTACTATTCCTTGTGCCCTACTGCATATGGTATAACTTTTTCATGAAAAAGTGAAAAATATATTTAGAACAAAGCTATAATGTATCAACACCTACTTTAAATAGAAATTGATCTGGCCCTAAAATTAGAACTACTTGTTGCATGCATTCAATGATTTTTAGTATTAATCAAGCTTTTCAGCGCTTTCTTGCGAATATTTAATGGGAGGCTACAGTTGGTCGTAAACACTCCCTAGATTATCCTTGGACTAAATACACTCCCTTTGACCTCTTCAACACCCATCAGTAGACAGTTCCGACCACTTTAAACAAACAACATTGTACTATGATTAACTGATACTGAAGCTTTTGGATTAATTTTAATTAAGCTGTTGCATAAACAAAATGTAATTTCAAATAAATATTTCTATAATACCCAATCATCTATTCAACGTAAAGTTTGTTGCTACATAGCATCGAAAATATTTTCAATTCCGTACGCAATTACAAATTACATTTATTATCTCCCATAAACATCCCACATGAAAATGAGCACCACAAACTTAAAACATTATTTCAATTTCGTTTTCGAATTTATTTAAGCTAACGTTGTCATATGTCATTAGAAAATTCTACCAAATATAATTGCTACATTGTAGTAAGGAAAATACGAGAAAATAAGATTTAGTTATAAATTTTTCTATAGCTACTTCCATTGAAACGTCCAATGGGTGGTAGTAGTATTTGCTCTAATATTTGCAGATTTAAATTTTGAAAACTATTTTCAAACATTTTAATAAGTGCGATGGCAATAAAATAATTCATCAAAATGAATTATTTAAGGAGACTGGGAAATCCCTATATCTCTCATATTGAACTCTCTGATTATTTGTACCTTTTTCACAGAAATGGTGCAAGCCAGGACTATGAAATGTTCATGGAAGTTAGAATCATATATTTTACATAATTTAACATGTAATTTTTTTCTTAGTGAAATAAAAATTATTTAAGTAGTTATTTATTCATAATCACTCTTAAATTAGTAGTTTTACAACAATTTCTCTACTTACAATAAATAATTCTCAAAATATCTCAAAACGCCGTATTAAAGTATGAAATACAACATTGCATACATGTCGTTAAAAAACTCAATTCTCAAGTTCCATATATATTGAGAGAAAGGAGCATGAACCTGACAGCTCCATGTATTGAGAAAATTACATTTAAAGATATCTTTGATACTTTTATTGTTGATTAAGAAGTTAAATTTAATAAAATCCTATTTTGTGTGTTGGATTATCAGCTTCTTTAGCCTAATAAGAATTTCAAGTTTCCATTTTGTATTTTTATATTGTTTTCTGGCATTTTTTATAATATCTGGATAATTTCCGTTCTCTGTCGATAATTTGTTGCTTGTATAATTCCTCCAAACTTTTCACACAGTGATGATTTGGATGATTTTCAGTCCTGCATAAAATATGGCTATTTGTTATATTTCCTTCATTAAAGCAAGAAACAGCACCAAACACACCAAATTTTTAAGTTCGGTGGTATAAAATACAATTTTCGGTACTCGTTTCCAGGTTACACTTCACAGATTCATTAAGATTCTGAGTTTTACCATCAAGGCATTTTCTTAAAAGCTCTAGATTTACCAAATCCCTAAATACAATCCTGATGACTTCCATTATTGGTGGAGATATAGAAGTATGCATGGTGTGTTCATACGTTTCGTCTTTTGCTTAGCAACTATTGAAACCACATCAGCATTCAGATCCAATTGGACAGAATTATTATTCATCATTGGATATTATTTCTTTATTCAACAAATGAAAATATTCAGCCCCTAAAGCCTGCTTTACATTCGAAGAGACCCAACATTACTAAAAGTTGAGTAATTCTTATGCAAGATCTAATATCATTTTAAATCACACAGATATGTTCCCATTACAGTTTTAGTCAGCAGAAATTTATTCAAAACAAGGAATCAAATAATTTCTAATAAAGGATCTATATTTTTATATCACATTCATCTTGCTTAAAGAAAGAATAGCTTAATATGGCACTTTTACAGTTCCAACATTATCATTTGATATGATAAGAGACTTAATATCATTGATGGTTATCATTTGCATACTTTTACTGGTTTTAAATGTACTTTTACTTCATAATATTTTAAGTAATTTAATTTTAACTCTTTTATACCAGTAACACACTACTTACTAAAAAAATATAGTGCAGTCTATGTGTGATTGACAAGATGAATGAAAAATATTTTAAAATGTTTGATAGTATTGTAGAATATGTTACACACAACAAGGACTATTACTCCAATATTTAAAGATCACTCAAAAAACTTTATAAACAGTTAAAATCTTTTTATAAAATCAATAGTAATTATCTTATTTTGTTCTTGTCAATTCTTCAATCGTAAGAAATTTATAAAAGTTAAATAAAGATAATAATACATGTGAAGCATCGAATGTTCTGTCATGCCACGAGAGAGGTTTGCTTACATTTGCCTTTTTTTTTAAAAGTGAACAACTTGTGAAGTTATCCAAGACAGAATGAAAAACTCCAACGCTTTTTGATTTTGAGGAATTATGATTACATCGTTGGATAGGCAAAACTTTAATCTTTTTAATTATAACATCGAGTAAAAATTGAATTTTTCGTTGAAGTTCCTTTACTTTGTCTTCTTAAAAGTGTAAGCAATATAAGTGGTTAAATTACAAGCATTACATTACAAATAAGTGCAAGGAATATATTACAAATAAAATTACACTACAAGTAAATACTACAAATATATATTAAGACTCCAATACCATAGAGCAATATTTACACTTTACTTTTGTTTTTTTTCAGTATTTTTGTTTATACTCTAACAGTTAGTGGCAAAACATTAAAATAACTAAATCAAATTTCCACACTCATTATTAAGATATTTCTAAAACTAAATATGCACTCACAACTTTACGTGAACATTTTTACTTAGAAATATTTTATAAGTGTTTTATTTACATCATAAGTTAAAATTGTACACTTATACAGTGTTTACATTGCAGAAAACTGCTGAGATTTCATGCAATAACAATTCTTCAGTGCCAAGAATTAAGCCGATTATTATAACATATGCACCAAGAAACTTCATTCTTTTTCTTTCTTTTTTCTAAAATAAATTCTTCCTTAATTGGCTTCAATTTTCTTAAGTTCCAGATATTTAACAGAAGTTCATAATACGTTTATCTTTCAAGATATCACCAAGAGTTTACTTTCAACTGTTATGAAATCTGCAAGAAAGAAATGTCTTCTTTCCGTTAATGAGACTGACCTACTCTAACGTTCCAAGACAAATGATCGCTTTTCCTTGGCTCTCACGATTCCCGCTGGACACGGGCCAAGCTGAATAAATTTGGCCTCTCTCCCAACTGGTCAAATTTAGTGAAATGACGGAATAAGATGTATGAAGAGTTTGTCTCGCGTCTTGGAGACTGTGTTTGGGTTTTTGAATCCGTATTCAATGCCATCATTAGAGGTACAATGCTGCATCCTCCCTTTTGATAAAAACTTTTTGGAAGATAGTTTCTCTTAATGTTTTTGATTTGCTTTCATAAATCGGAAACAGTTTCAGAAAAACAAATAAAAACAGAAATCTGTTTTAATTCAGAATTAAATGGTTTTTTTTTTTATTTATTTCGATCAATGCCTAGAAATTCTAAAGTATTTTAAAGCATGTAGAAATTTTTTAACTCTTGAGGATAACAAAAACATTTTTGATTATTAGATTATAAAACTGGAAAGCTTTGGGATGTTAAAGGAAATAATTTTTAAAAATATTTACTGCTTGGTTTTATTACGCAAAAAGATTCTTCTATAAATATTTCTGAATTGTTAGTCTTAAATGATCTCTTACGATGTATTTCAGAGTACATTAAAAATGTATTAAATTCCTTTTTTTTTTTTTTTTTTTTTTGGTAATCTACAATATGAAATAATTAGAATGTGATGAACAAAATAAGTCATTTGAACGATCACGTAAGTTAAATATATCTTGATGTATAAAATATTTTTCCAATTTTTACTAAGAATTGAAAAATAGCATTTTATTATACAAAATATCTATATTAAAAAACATCCATGTTAATTCATCTGAATAAAGGGCACTTGAAAAAATTAACGGAAAGGTACAAAAAATTTTTAAAAAAATTTATTTCTCTGCCATTAGTGTAATGTTTAGCAAAACAAAATTTCAATTATACACTGAAAATCACTGAGATATTCAGAAAACTAAATCTAAGCTAATAAATGAAATACATAACATATTAGCAACTACAGCAATTTAGTTACCGATACAATAGTTACAATCAAAATTTATTTTTTGATATAAATTACGTAAAATAAAGTTTTTAATAATGTAATTGTATTATGATCGTTCTGAACTAATACTAGTTGTTTCGAAATTTACTCTTAAAAATTATATCTATCAGAGAAATTTAAAATTGAGTTCTGAAAAGATGATATAATCAATATTGTTGTTTGTGCTATGCAAAAATACATGTCATAAAAATGTCGTATTGATTTCAACTTTTCATATTTCAATTACGCATAATATCTTCAAAGATGTTACAGATAGTATTGGAAGTAACGACAACTTTTAGCCATAAAAAAGAATGCTACAGGTAAATCAATTAATTTCCCCCATCATAACAAAATTGTCAAAAATTTAAGTATAAATATTTATTTAAATTTCATATTAAGATAAAAAATAATGAAATAATAATTAAATATTTTAATTTTTACGGGATGCGTTCTAACAGATATATACCAGTATATAAGTTTAATTTCTAGATTAATTTTGGCATAGTAATTTTGCATAATTTTACCATAACAATTTGATATTTTCATTATTTTTATCTAGAAAATGTCTATCAGTTATAAAGCATAACAAATTATGTGATGAAATGTAAAATGAGGTCTCATTGGTAAGTTATATAATATCATAATATAAAATGTCAACAACATATGAATAGTTATGTAGTAAAATCTCAAGAAGCATTGAATAATTCATATTTGGAGATGTGAAAAGATTTAACTCCAGTATTGTACTATAAGATGTTTTCGAAGCCAACGTTATCTCTTAAGTAATTCCTCAACATGTGTAGTAGCAGTATGAAGAGATAGCCTGTCAAGTTGGTTTGGTAAAAAATCAATAAATTGATGAATCTGCTAAAGTTTTGACATATTTTGTGTCACGCTTGAAAGATTGAAGTCTCAAAAATGATATGTTTATTATTATGTGGATACTATTTTTAGATAAATGCTTGTGTATTTTTCTCATGAATTTAAGTGAAATATTTGTTCGATAATTTTAACTCTTTTTTATTGATAAAATTGTAATTACAATTTAAAAAGAATTACATTAGTCTAGAAAATAAACTCTATCTAACAAATTTTAAAACACTTTCTACATTTCATAGTTGATTGCATCTCAATTATGAATTAGTTAAAATACTGGCAATGATTATGAAATTTTTGTAACAAATGATGTACAAATAATTTAGGATTTCTTAGTAACAATAAAAACATAGTCTGTTCAGTACATACAGCTAAATGTATTAAGGGGCTATGTAATTTAATTTGTATTAAAATACTACTTTATTTTAATTATTATGTACATATTTTAATTACATTATGCTCAATACAGAAATTCAGAAATAAAGTATAATTATACTTTAATTTAAAATTAATGTTTTTCATTTTATTTATAAGAATTCATTTTAGGTGAAAATATAAAGTATATAGATCATGTATAAATTTCGAAGCAAAAAGAAAATTACGAGCAATAAACTTTTGAATGTTTAGACAGAAATATTTCGAATTACCATATCAAATAAATTTCAAATGACAATCATTTGCTAAAATGTTGTATTAAATGTTACGTAATATTATTTATTGATACGATAGGTAATGGATATGAAAATAAGTAACATCATATTGTTTTAAGTTTGTCTGCACGCATTTGAAAACTTCAAGGGAAAATTTTTTTCAGAACAAAATCTGCACAAAAAGAACTTTTAATCTGAATTATCATTTGTTGTATATAACGTTTTGAAATATAGAAAATTAATACAATTAATAGCAAAGAAAGCTGCTTTCCAATCTGCATTATAGAGCATTAATTTGTTTCTCCAATCAAATTTATTAATGTGTGAATTTAAATCAGTATTACATGCTCTCTGGTACCAGATATACGTATTTTTACTATTATCAGTATGTATGTGTAGCACTGCATACTTATTGAACACGCTATGCAATATTCCATCACTTTATAAATAGTGTTATTTACATTTGCTTTGTGAAAATTGAATAAATTTTATAATTTATCTTTCGAAAGAATAATATTTTTCCTTCTGGCATAAAAGGCGTAACATATTTACAGAGTAGTGCAAAATGATTCTCTCCAATAGTAGCGTAATTCATTTTAATAAATTCTCTTGATCTTGTTTTATTTGTCTGTATCCAAATTTATGAAAACCACTTTTTATGTAATTATTTCTCATCTAGATTACGCAAATATTTAAATTAGAGGATGGCTTGAAGTTCTAAACGTAGCTTAATGCAGAATATATATATATATATATATATATATATATATATATATATATATATA